>PISX010005804.1:8302-105607 GCA_004024625.1 Mellivora capensis | reverse complement strand
AACAGATTATTTTTTTAAAGATTTTTATTTATTTGTTTGACAGAGAGAGATCACAGTAGACAGAGAGGCAGGCAGAGAGAGAGAGAGAGGGAAGCAGGCTCCCTGCTGAGCAGAGAGCCTGATGCGGGACTCGATCCCAGGACCCTGAGATCATGACCTGAGCTGAAGGCAGCGGCTTAACCCACTGAGCCACCCAGGCGCCCCACCCTTTGGAAATATTTTCTAAAACTTAAACTTTTTGTCCCTAAAATAAATGTTATTGAGAAACAGTGTACATTTGTAAATCACATGAATGCTTTTTGGGGGGATTGAAACTAAAGAAGGGGTTTTTGAAGCTGAATAGGATTGGAAGTTATCATGAAATATGGGGCATTATGGGTGCTTTGAGTAATGAGTAATTTTTCTGATCTAGACCTAGAACAGAGATTTAGTAAATGTTCATGATAATCTCTTGTGTTAAAATGTTTCCTCTTTTTGAAATTGAAGTATATTCTCTCTGCTGTGAAAAAGTGTTCATATTTAAATAAATCCTTAATTTGGTGAGATGCTACGGGTTTTGTTATATATAAATGAGATGCTTAATGAAACTTAGGAAGAAATTAATATGCTAAAAAGAAAGTATGATTGAATAAACCAAGTAGGTTTGGTATTTTTCCCACAAATGTCACATTGCAGTGTGTGGAAATGAGCTTAACATTTGCTTAATAATATCACATTTCATGTGTACTGATGACTAACTTACTAGGAGCATATGTTGCTATAAGAAACATAGTCCTATAAAACATCCATGTCATTCTTCTAATTTGCTGGATATCTTTGTAGCCTTTTGTATTCCTGTTTAACAGTTAAGATTTATATGAAGCTGGTGATCCAGTATAATAAAAAATGTTAAGTAAAATAATAATGTTCTTTCCAGCTTTATTTTTTTTTAAACAGAACAGTATACTTAGAAAACATCTGTAACTTAGACTTTCCTTTAATTTGCTATGTTGGATCCTTTAAATAAAAGTAGATGTATAGGGGCGCCTGGGTGGCTCAGTGGGTTAAAGCCTCTGCCTTCGGTTCAGGTCACGATCCCAGGGTCCTGAGATCGAGTCCCACATTGGGCTCTCTGCTCAGCAGGGAGCCTGCTTCCTCCTCTCTCTGCCTGCTTCTCTGCCTATTTGTGATCTCTGTCTGTCAAATAAATAAAAATAAAATCTAAAAAAAAAAAAAAAGTAGATGTATAACTATTAGCCATTGCAGTCTCCCTGTCCCCTAACTTATCTGCCCTATATTTTAGTAAATTTAAGTTAAAAAAAATACTGGCTTTTATACCTCCTTTATTCTTTTAAAGAATCATGAGCTGTTGCATTGACTTGACAACTTCTTATTGTTCTATTCCGACAATGTATATATCTCCATGTGCTATATAACAAATGCATCATACAGTTGGATTGAAACTAGAGTAGTAGGGCACCTGGGTGGCTCAGCATCTGCCTTCTGCTCAGGTCCTGATCCCAGGGTCTTGGGATCAAGCCCCACATCGAGTCTGCTTCTCCCTTTCCCTCTGACCCCTGTTCATGCTCTCACTTACTTTATCGCTCAAATAAATAAATAAATCAAAATCTTAAAAAAAACAAAAACAAAACCTAGAGTAGTAAAATATGCTATTAAGACCGTATTTCTGGGGCTCTAGGGTGGCTCATTTGAAAGAGCGTAGGATTCTTGATTTCGGCTCAGGTCCTCATCTCATGGTGGTGAGATCAAGCCCCTCATCGGGCTCTGTGCTGGACATGTAGCCTCTGGACATATAGCCTGTATGCACAAGGTTCTCTCTCTCCCTTTACCCACCCCCCCACATTTGTGCGGAGATGGCTCTCTCTCTCTCTAAAAACAAAACAAAACAAAAAAAGCATATTTGTAAACATTTAATTCTTGGTCATTAAAATTTGGAGGCTGGGTTAAGGCTTTTCTCTTCAGAATAGAAGTTCTAAGTGTTCATATCTGACAACTCAAAAGGCATTTTACTTCACTTATAACTTTTATTTTATTAACAAGTTTCACTTTACTTAACTCTTTAAAGTCTTAAATATTGTTCTATAACATTCTCTTTAAAAAAAAAAAAGATTTTATTTTTAAGTAATCTCTACACCCAATGTGGGGCTCAAGTTTACAACTACGAAATCTAGACCTGCATGCTGCACCCGTTTTATAACATTCTTGAAGAAATTTTTGCCATTAAGGTTCTGTTCTCCTACCAATATGCATTTGCCTTAAGTTAGTCCACTGTTTTCAAGTTATCTGCCTACCTTAAAGCCAGATTGTGTTTTGGGGCCAATATTAATTTCTTTTTAAAAAACAGTAATCAAGCTCATATAACTCTCAGAGTACTTTAGAGAACATATAAACAGTAAACAATTTTGTACCCTCCCAAAAGTTAGGAGATTAACTAAAACATATATTTATGGTATCCAAATTGTTACCCAAAACTTAGTTTTCCTTGTGGATTGGTTGTTTTGCAGCCAGTACAAGTCTGATTTGCATAAGCAGCTCACTGCTACTCCTTCTTCGTACACATATTTTGGGATGAATGTCTTTGTATGACCAAAAACTAGATGAAAGAACTTATATTTCACATTCATAATTCAAAAGGGAAACATGGAGAAACATTAAAATAATTTTGGATACAGTAATGGGTACTGTGTTACTCAAATTACAAACCAGGAACTCATTTAACTTTGCTGGTACCTGACAACCAAACTAAGTGATCAAGGTTAGCTCCTTAATAACCGGACATAATTTTGGAAACTAGTTCTGTGTCCTTGGGTGTCATAAAATAAAACCTTTGGGAAAGATACAAAGAAACCTCAGAAATAACATGCTCGTTTAAACTGAAACCAATGAAAGTCTGCCAGAATGCAGAAATGCCAACAAATTTAACTTTAAAAAGTTGAATGTGCGAGTTGATTTTGGTATTTCAACTCCGTGGGGCCACGAAGATTGATCTTCCCGCCTCTTTTTTTGGGGGGGGGGGGCAGAAGTTGCCAAGAGATGGGGTCCCCTCCCAGCACGTCAGCCTTGTGCGAGCTTGTGTGCTTGTGCCCACGTTCCCTGTTTCCTCAAGAAACTAACCACCCGCATCTCAAGTGACTTCGGAAGGAATGCTCTTGGTTTGGGAGAGAGGTAGGGGCAAGTGGTCGAGGAAGACGGGACAGATATAACAGCTTTATTCCTAACCCACTTGCTCAGCCCTCAGAAGCGTTGGGGTGTAGCTCCAGCAAAGCTGGGCCAGGAGTTGGAGAGCGGCGCTCCGAGGGCAGTAAGGGTAGGGGTACTGGTTGGCGCCTCACCTTGCCGGGGACCCCGCGATGGTCGGTGCTTCCCTGCCAGAAGCGCCTGTTGTAGCCCGTGATGTATCCGACCATCTTGTCCTGATAAGGGAAGTCCACCTTCCAGATCAGGGACCCATAACCAAAAACCCACATCCTTCCCTTGCTCCTCCGCTGCGGCAGCGGTCGACCCTCAGCTGTGGTCTCTACGGTCCGGACCAGCCGGGACTGCAGCTTCCCCGACCCAAGTAACCGGCTGGGCGGCCGCAGGCGCAGTAGCTGCACTGTCTGGTTGGTGGGGGGGGGGGGGGCGCAAAGCACACTGGGACACGTAGTTCGAGGAACGTCTTCCGACTCGGTCAGCGTTATTTTATTTCGTTGCTTAGGGTATCAAGAAGGATTGACCTTCCGTATGCTAAGCAAAGGATTCTTTCGTAGTCTCTGCAACTCACCCTAACCTTCTGGTGCGTCTATGCAGAGGACTACAATACCCACAATCCTTTCCTGGGATTTGTGACTTGAGGTTGGAACTGTTCGCTTTTGAGCGGGTACAAGGAGAAGCGCCTCGCCTATAGTCGCTGCGGATACAGTCTAGATACCGGGAAGAGGTATGCGGGCACCGCGTTTGGCACGTAGGAAGACATTTTGTTCTTTGAAAACTGGGTTTCTGCCAATTTGACAGCAGCCAGAGGAGCGCAAGCTGTGAATGGCGTATTTGGCTTTATACTTAAAAAACGGAAACAGAACGAAACCAAAAAACTTCTGCCTGTCTTCCTTTCACATAAAGCAGAAAGTTTACCACAGAACTTTTACGTCTGTGAAAGAGCTATTGTTTCAACTCATTTAAATTTTACGCGCAAAACGACCTTATTCATCTTCAGTATTCTCAGCTGCTCCCTCAGGAAAGGGTAAGCAAAGGTTCTTGCCTCATGCACAGGCTTTAGAAGGGATATGTGGAACTTAAAATTGAATACAGAATTTGAGGTCTGTGTGCATTCTTCTGGGGGAGTAGCTTTATAGCTTTCATGAGTTTCTCCAACAGGTCAAGATTCTAAAAAATGTTAAGATCTGCTGGTTAGAACTACTGCTCCAAAATATTTTTTTAGGAAACTCACTTGGACCAACACGGCTGTGTTTCCGAGTGTAAAAAGAGAAGCTTTAGTAAATTCTTGTTCTCTCTTGAGGATTTATTTCTACTTCATAGTCTTTAGCTACATGAAAGAATTTTAGAACACCCAGATTTGAAGAGTATTATTTGAACTCTTAGGAAATTAGGAAACTGCTACAAAAATTAAACAAAGCAAAACAAACTTAGCTTAAGAATCACCAGGTCCTTTCATTACTTAATTTCTTTACTTAAACTCAAGTTTAAGTTTCACATCGCCTGGAATGGTTGGTTTCTACCAACTCTGAACTTTTTCGAAAAATTTCAAATATACGGAAAGAATTTTTAAAAAGTATAGTCATCACTCATATACTCTCCACTTGGATCCAATAACTGACATTTTGCCAGTTTATTTTCTCTATATATACTTTTTAATCTAAAACATTTGAAGTAAGTTGCATGTGTTACTTTTCACTGCTAAATACTTAAAGAATAAGGACTTTCTCCTAATAACCACAATGCCATTATCACATCTAAGAAAATTAACAAAACTGCATCACCAAATATATATTACATATTCAAATTTCCTTAATTGTCTCACAATTGCTTTTTGTAGCTGATACTCTGATACTTTTTTCACCATCCAGGATCCATTTAAGATTTATACATCACATTTGGTTGTTTGACCTTGTACTCATTTAGTCAAGAGCATGTGAAGGCTTTTGTTAAAAAGACATCTTGTATACAGTTTATGCGTATTAACTAGTTGGTATTAAGGGTTGAGGGGAGTGATTATGCTGTGATAGTGCATTTCTTTTGGCTTCTCCTTCCCTTAAGAGGTTCAAAGATATTACCCAGTTCTGATTTTTTTTTCAGGTTATTGCCTATTAATCTAGATCCGTTAACATTATTTGTAACTGTGAGAAAAGCCAGTAAATTTGGAAAGGGTTTCATACTTGTTTTTTCTCAAATGCTCTTTTTTAATGTCTTTTGAGGGGTATTTTTATGTGTGTGTTTGTGTTTTTCCTACATAGAAACAGTTCTTGTATTAGATGAATATGCCATAAATTTGCCGTATATGTGTGGTCTTTTCTTTTTTGTGAAACTTGGATATAATGGCCTTAGCTGGGAATTAGCATCTTTCAACAAAGTGTAACTAGCATTCAAGGTTCTCCACAGTTTGGCATTCAGCTACCTCTGTAAGCTCCTTTTTCTCCTGTTCTTTGTTTAGCTAATCCTCCTTCAAAAGTGAACTAATTGTTTCCCTTATTCACTGGCCCTAATTCATCCTTGCTTGTTCATTTACATAATGTTTGTTGTGTTTCTCCTTCTGCCTAGGAATGCCCTTCTCCCCTTTTTCTCATTGTCAGATCCTCCCCGTACTTTAGGAGCCAGCTCACATTCCTCACAAATTTAAGTAGTTTCTCCCTTCTTTGACTACCCCTGAACTTCTTGGAGTACTTTCTTTTTGTTTTGAATAACATGTGTTTATCATTTCTCTGAGTCTGTGTCATCTTTATATCCACCACATTACTGATGGCTAGTTGGTGCACAGTAAATAACTGTCAACTGCATTATTAAATGTGTAGTAAAAATACTCACTTTCCTAGTAAGGGACCAGTTGATCCAATCAGACTAATCCATAGTGTACTGTGAGCTGTTTGGCGCACTAGAGAATCTACTTCTGCAGTTACAGCTTTCTATTTGAATGTGACCATGGATAAATTTAAATTTCCTATAGGAAATTCTATGCACTTTCTTTTAACCTCTCCTTTTAAAGATTTTACTTATTTATTTGACAGAGAAAGAGAGAGCAAACACAAGCGGGGGAGAGGGGTAGCAGAGGGACAGGGAGAAGCAGGCTCCCCACGGAGCAGGGAGCCTGACTTGGGGCTTGATCCCAGGACCCATGATTTCTGGGATCATGATGTGAGCCAAAGGCAAAAGTCCAACCGACTGAGCCACCCAGGCACCCCTTAACTTCTTTTAAACCTTTATTTTCTGGAAAAAGTATTTAGAGTGTGGTTCTAGAAAGTTTTCACCTGTATTGTACTAGACATGTTGGTATTTCCTGAGCCACCTCCTAAAATCATTAGAAAAAATCAGGAAGGCTGGGCTAGGAGTGCTACTATGAGGGATTGCCCCTTGGGAGGTAACTCTTCCCCTGAGAATCCTGAACCTTAGCATCCTAGTGTAATTAACAAGAAACTGTCTTTGTGAGAATCATATACTGAGAGCTATACTGGGGGAACATAGAATGAACTTCAGAGGAAGATGATGAGGAAGAGGCACTAATGCTGTCAAGAACTTTCTAGGCTGGTATAGGAAAGCTAGACTCATCTTTTTATGATGCTCTTGTTCATTTCAGTATATTCAATATATTCCATCAGTGGGATTATTTCATCAAGGAAAGAGAACATTAATGTTAGCCTCTTTTGGAAAGGACCAGAAAAAAAACTACAATTTTTACTCATCTTTGTTTTTCCCTTTTGTTCATTCCTTTTCTAGCTTTTTTTGGGTCTAGCTTTTTCCTGGAGAGGCCTGCAAATTAATTCTTGAGGCTGAGCATTGCTATTTGTTAAATGGCCATCTCTATGTAATAGAGTACACATTTGGGATTAACTGGGGATGTTTAGCTCCTTCATGTACAGAGTTCAGTGAAGGCACTTTGGCAGATATGAACAGGAGCAGAAGCTTGCAGGAAGGAACTCCTCAGACATTTCCAGAAGTGGAATGATAAAACATTTGAAACTCTCTTGATATCTTTAATAAGAGCATTCCAAGAAATCCCAATTCCCCAGAGACACTTCATGGTTTAGGCTCTAGAAGAGGCTGTGTCTTGACAGGTTGCTTTCTCCACCTCAGGATTTTCCGCAGCAGTCTTGTGACAGATGCAGGACAGGCCTGCTTCGATCTGCTAATCTCTAGGAGTGCAGTATTTTATTGTCTATAGTGTTTTCTTTCTGCCTTGTTTTGTAGACTGGTCAAAAGAATGGATTTTACAGAGGCTTACTCTGACACATGCTCCACCGTGGGACTTGCTGCCAGGGAAGGCAATGTTAAAGTCTTAAGAAAATTGCTCAAAAAGGGACGGAGCGTTGATGTTGCTGATAACAGGGGATGGATGCCAATTCATGAAGCAGCTTATCACAACTCTGTAGAATGTTTACAGATGTTAATTCATGCAGGTAAAGTAAATTCAAGGTATGGGAGGCTGGGCCTACAAGCTGGATTAATAAAACAGAAAAATGGTAATATATGATTTATTAACGGTAGTGTTTGTTTTCTTTTTCTTTGACCATAAAAGAACTGCCTGTGCATTATTAAGAATGCTAAGATTGCCTGCCTTGGGTTATATAAGTATGGTGTTTCAGCTGGACATCTATAAATGTTGTCCTTGATACATAACTTGCTGTGCCTGGCCTATTTTTACTGTCTGAGCTCTTTTAATTAAGCATTTGGTTGTTACTAGTCATGTTTATTCCTTCTTCCTTTTCCAAATAGAAGGAACAATGTTACTGGAATTGAGGGTGTGCGTTCTTTGGTTGAATTAGTCTTTTTTTTTTTTTTTTTTTTTTTTTTTTTTTTTTTTTTTTTTTTTTTTTTTTTTTTTTTTTTTTTTTTTTTTTTTTTTTTTTTTTTTTTTTTTTTTTTTTTTTTTTTTTTTTTTTTTTTTATTTTTTGTTTTTTTTCATTTTTTTTTTTTTTTTTTTTTTTTTAATCTGAGGTCACATTAGAGAATAGGATAGACAAGGTCCCTGCCTTTATGGTGCTTAAATTCCTATCAGGGGAGACAGGCAATACCTAAACATTTAAACAAGATAATTTCAAAATGTAAAAGTATTGTGGGGAGAATAAAAGGGTAATGGGACAGAGAATAGCCATATGCTATTGTGCATCTCTTTCCAATTCTGTCTTCAGTTGACTTCAGGTTACAAACCTGAGATCAGTCAAGTGCGAATATTTACATGGCAGAAGTCAAACCTGTACTATAAACCAAAGCTGTGAATTTGAGCTTTTTTCCCCCTTTCTGAGAGCCAGTGATATATTTGTCAGCTCACTACTGAGAAAAGGACTTAGTAAAAGAGACTAAATGAGATTGTGACAGGAGATGGTGGGTGGGGGTGATGAGGATAATGGTGAGTGAGCATTGCTTTTTAACAGTCCTTGTACTACGTACTTGATTTACATTGTTTAATATGTACCAAGGCTCAGAGAAGTTGACTTGTCCAAAGATTACATAATAAACTAGAACCCATTTCTGATTCTAAAGCCCACTTTTTTTCACTATAGCATGCTTCCAACCTTTAATCAAAGTAAACATTTTTAGCATCTAGGTAATTTAACTGAGATTGAATGTAACACTCTGTTGTAACAGTCAGTGAACCATTTACATTTCTTCGATCATGGGAATTCTGATTCTTCCCTGTGTACTTGTCATCACAAGTATAGCTACTCAAAATTTAGACTCCTGGTGCCATATTTCATCAGAATTACTAACTCATGGCTTCATGGGTGGGAAAGAAAATAATTCTTCCATTTTGGGGGGCATTGATTTTTATTTGTTTTGTTTTAAGGAATGAGGGATGGCAAGGCTAAATTCCCCCAGTCATAATACAGGAGGTTCATTATGACTGCTAGGCCCATGTTCTAGAGTCTGTTATAGTTGACTCTCAAGAGGTAGTAGAAAAATAGACTTTATGCCTCAAATTTTAAAAACTTGATATGTGTTTTCAGAATTTGAAGTTAATTCTATAGCTTGAGTTCCCAGACTAGTGATAAATAAAGGCATGAATTTAAATACTCTTTTCTAGTCAAAAAGGTCAATCCCAATGTTTTTTCTCCCCACACCAGGGTAGTAGTGTTTATGTTAGTTTTTTCTATAGCTGCAGAATAAACTTAGGCATGCTTTTGACTAAATGTGTTTGAATTGTTTGTTCAAGTCATCTGTGTTGTCTGTTAGAAATTTTAAGAGTCACTTTCATTTTTAATGATTATTCTTTTTTTATGCTTGATGTTTTAGAAGGATAAGATACCCACATGTATGGGACGCTTGGGTAGCTCAGTTGGTTGAGCAGCTGCCTTCGGCTCAGATCATGATCCCAGCGTCCTGGGATCGAGTCCCACATCGGGCTCCTTGCTCGGCGGGGAGCCTGCTTCTCTCCCTCTGCCTCCGCTTGCTCTCTCTCTCTCTCTCTCTCTCTCTGACAAATAAATAAATAAAATCTTAAAAAAAAAAAAAGATACCCACATGTAGTTAACTATCGTGAATAGTTGATATAAATGGTCAAATAAAATATTCTCACTGTATTTTTATTAGAGTTCACTGTTATGAAACAAACTTTGGATAAATCTGATTCACCTGTAGTTTGTATACCAAGATTAGGAAGTAGGGTATGTAGAGAACAGGAAGCAGCTATAGGACTTGTTTTAGGTGGTGACATTTTTGGTCTCAGTCTTCCGTGAGCTTGGTTGTTCTTTGTAGTTGGAACTAGTGCCCCAAATTCTGTCAGATCTGATTATTGATTAACTAGGAAAAAACTGGAATGAGGCAGAAAGGCTGTGTAGCCTATTGGTCCCTTTAAAAAATGTTTTATATGTTTTTATGGCCCATCCCCCCCTTTGTAAATTAACTAAAGTCCATAGTTTATTCGGATCCCCTGCATTTATTTTAATTATTTTATTTTATTTTTTAAATTAACATATTATTTGTTTCAGGGGTACAGATCTGTGAATCATCAGTCTTACACAATTCACAGTGCTCACCATAGAATTAATTTATTTTTAAAGATTTTATTTATTTATTTGTCAGAGAGAGAGAGCGCGCACAAGCAGGGAGAGCAGCAAGCAGAGGGAGAAGCAGGTTCACCGCTGAGCAAGTAAGTAGCCTCATGTGGGACTCAATCCCAAGAACCTGGGATCATGACCTGAGCCAAAAGCAGATGCTTAACCAACTGAGCCACCCAGGAGTCCCTAGATCCCTTGCCTCTTAAAAAAGATAACAATTTAAACTTACCTGGATGATTCAAGTTCAGGAACATTGACCAGTGAGGAACGGTAACTGCTTACTAGCTAGCATATAGCTACGTGTGACGATGTATTTTATTTTTTGTTATGTTTTATTTGCCACCACGTAGTACATCATTAGTTTTTGATGTAGTGTTCAGCGATTCATTAGTTGCGTGTAACACCCAATGCTTATCACAACATGGGCCCTCCTTAATACCCGTCACCTGGCTACCCCATGCCCCCAACCCCTTCCTTCTGAAACCCTCAGTTTCCTGGAGTCCATAGTCTCTAATGGTTTGTCTCCCTCTCTTATTTCTTCCCCCTCACATTCAATTTTCTTTCCCTTCCCCAGTGGTCTTCTGTGCTGCTCTTTATGTTCCACATATGAGTGAAACCATATGATAAATGTCTTTCTCTGCCTGACTTGCTTCACTCAGCATAATCCCCTCCAGTTCCAGCCATGTCAATGTGAATGGTGGGTATTCATCCTTTCTGATGGTTGACTAATATTCCGTTGTATATATGTTCCACATCTTCTCTATCCATTCATCTGTTGAAGGGCATCTTGGGTCCTTGTGAAGATGTTTTTATTATATATTTTTAAAAGATTTTATTTATTTATTTGACATAGAAAGAGAGAGAGAGAGAGATCACAAGCAGGGGAAGAGGCAGAAGCAGATTTCCTGCTGAGCAGGGAGCCTGATGTGTGGCTTGATCCCAAGACCCAGGGACCACAACCTGAGTCAAAGGCAGATGCCCAACCAGCTGAGCCACCCAGGTGCCCCTGAGGATGTATTTTAAAATAATGATGAAATACAGGGGTTTTTAGTCTTGAGGAGTGAAGTAAGGTCTCTTTTGCTTACTGCTGACAGTAGCATCTTTTATATCTGTACCAGTTAGCTTGGTATTATGGGTTAATCTTAAAAGTTTCCAAAGCAAGTATGACATTTCTGTTATTCTTTATACTTGCTATACACTGTGTTTTATTTAATTCATAATTCTCTTATCCTTTATAGCTCTGCTGGTGTACATAAGAGTGTCTTTTATTACATAATTTCTATCTTCTTGACTGCCAGAGATTCTTAAAACATACTTTTTATTAGTGTGCTAAAGTTATGAAAGTGCTCAGGCCTACACAAAAAGAATGGAAGCATTTCAGATATTTAGAAAGGTGGTGCTTTACTGTCTCTTCAGTTTAGGTCCAGAATCTAGCCTAAGGATCATACATGGTCTTCTTATTCACGTTGGAGAAGAGCATTCAGTTGCGGTATGGATTACTTAGAAATTTAATACACATGTATTTTTTTTCACTTTAACTTTCTATTTGAAGTATTTAATATAAATAACAAATTTAATCTATTTAAATTTAAATTATTTAAATTTATTTAAATTAACAAATTTAAATCTATTTAATATAAATAACAAATTTGCTTGTTTTCTTTCCTGTACTGGAAGTTTATGTGATAGGTACTGAGATTCTGTGCATTTTTTCATCTTGGAGGACAATAATGATCTTCAGTGGCCGTTAATCATGCCATTCAATATTAAACCACTTACTAATTAAAGGTCACTTAAAATCTTATAATTAACTGTAGCATATCCACCAATAAATATTTTTATTTGGCAAATATATGAACTAATTCGTAGTACTTTTCATTAGTTCCTGTTAGAAAAATATTATGCTGTCATACTAGGCATGATAACATGCTGAAGATCATTAGGTAAATACCAGGGTAGCAGTGATGAAGAGCTGTGTTCAGATGGACCTGGATTCTGCTAACTCTGCCACTTTATTGGTGTTGTCTTGGACAGGTCTTTTAACTTCTTGGTGGCTCTGTTTCATCTATAAGATTAGAAATATTCCAACATTCCAGGGGTGCCTGGGTGGCTCAGTCTTTTAAGTGTCTGCTTTTGGCTTAGGTCATGATCCCAGGGTCCTGGGATCTAGCCCCATGTTGGGCTCCCTGCTCAGCGGGGAGTCTGCTTCTCCTTCTGCTCCACCCCTCACCCCCCACCCCGCCACTCCTATTCTCTCTCTCAAGTAAAATCTTAAAAAAAAAAAAAAAAAAAAATCCAACATTCCAGCTCAGGCCAGAAGCTGTGGGCCATCTTTAATTACTTCGTTTTTCTTATATCCCTCACCCAATCAGCAAATCTTTATGTGTGTATGTGTGTGTGTATCTGTGTGTGAATACGTGTACATATATTCACATCATTTCTCACTACCTCAGAACCACTGAGACCTTGGACTGAGCCATATACCTCTTGGCTTACATTGCTGTAATAGCATCCTAACAAATCTGTTTCTGCTCTTGCTTCTTCCCTGTCCTACCACAGTCTAGTCTTAGTGTATCAGAACCTTTTACAATATTACAATATGTCAGACTAATGTCCTTCTCTTCTGTTGAGAACTCTGCAATTGCTGAGAACTCTGCAATAGCTCCTCATTTCATTCTGAGTTAAAGAACTGCTGCATGGTGTTTCATAGTGTATATGTAATGTATTTGATCATTCTCCTGTTGATAGGCATCTTGTTTCCTGAAATTTTGCTATTATAAGTCGTGCTTCAGTTAACATCCTTATAACTTTGTCCACATGGGTGTGTATTTCTATAGGATAGAGTTTGAGAAGTGATGTTACAGGCACAAAAAATATACAGGGGTGCCTGGGTGGTTCAGTGGGTTAAGTGTCTGACTCTTGGTTTTGGCTCAGATCTTGATCTCACAGTTGTGGGATTGAACCCCAAGTTGGGCTCTGGGCTCATTGCAGAGTCTGCTTTAGATTCTCTCCTTCTCACACACTCTCTCAAATAAATAAATAAATAAAATCTTTAAAAAAAATATGCAAAGTTAAAATATTGACAGATTCTGCTAAATTATTCATAATATTAATCAAAATTTCAGTAAGGAATGAAAAATTATTCAAACTAGCTTGCACAAAGACGTGTATGAGCACCAGGTGTTGTGTATGAGTATTGAATCACTAAATTGTATGCCTAAAACTGATATTACACTGTATGTTAACTAACTGGAATTTAAATAAAAATTTAAAAGAAAAACTTAAAAAAAAGAAAAGAAGGGGAGGGTCCCTGGGTGGCTCAGTGGGTTAAGTGCCTTTGGCTTAGGTCATGATCCCAGTCTCCTGGAATCGAGTACCACATCAGGCTCTCTGCTGAGCAGGGAGCCTGCTTCTCCCTCTGCCCCCCACCCCCACCCTGCTCGTGCACTCTCACTTTCTCTCTCTCTCTTATTTATTTTTTAAATAAAAATCTTTAAAAAAAAGAAAAAGGGGGGAAAGAGTGGTAGGTCCCTTTAGGCATTGCTGGATGCTCTTATTGAAACGATGTCAACAGGACTCAGGGTCTTACTTTCTCTTATCTCTGCATTTCTTTTATGTTCATTATATCTTCCTTGTAGCCTTTCTCTTTGGAGACAACCTTTTCTTAGAATTCCTAAATAAAGCATCATGAGATGATGCACATTGTGCAAAGTATGTGACAACGTAAGCTACCTGAAATGGACAGTCATCACTCTTTGTGATTGGCACATGTTATTTGCTTAGTCATCATCAAATTGTGACCCAGGTGTTGAGGTTCTGATCTTAATACTTAACCTGTGTTAACCTCTACTTAAATATTTAACCTCTACTTAAAACCATGTGCTTTTGCTTTCCTTCTTAGGGCTTTGCAGAAAAATAAAGTCTATTATCTTTCACTGAAACAAGTAAGCAAGTTTACTGTTTAGAAGTAAAAGGACACTTTGGGTTAGGAAACATAAGGTTGTGGTATCATTGCCAGAATGTTAAAGTCAACTCTTGTCATTGACGTACAGGCATCAGATAGCTGTAATTGGCTCAGCAGACACGGCCCCAATCGTGAAAGTGCAGCCACGGAAGAAGTTGCAGGTTGTTATAAAAGAACTGAAGTGCCCATTATGGGTTTGTTCACTATGAAGTCTTTAATGCCTTTACATTTAAAATTTTAATAAGTAGAAGAGAAGCAGAAACTACTTTGCCTTCCAGTGAGAAGTAAGTAGAGGTTAAGGCATTAAGAACTGAATATTATGAGCTATTTCCCCAAGAATCCTTTTAAGGAAAGGAAGACAAAGAGAGGTGGTTGATAGTTCAGTCCAAGATAGATAAGATCCCTTTGGTCCCCTCATACCAGTTAAGGAGGGCAGTTTATTACTGGAATTTCCAAAATTAATTTATATTGGGTCCTGATGGTTTTCTTAAAATGATATTTTGGAGTAGCACCTGGGGGCACAGGCGGTTAAGCGTCCACTTTTGGTTTTGGCTAGGGTCCTGATCTCAGGGTTGTGGGATCAAGCCCTGCATTGGGCTCCATGCTCAGTGTGGAGTCTGCTTAAGGTTCTCTCCCTCTGCCCCTACCCCACGTGTACACGCTTGCATGCTCTCTCTCTCTCAAGTAAATAAATCTTTAAAATGACATTTTGGGGAAAAAAATGATGTTTTGGAGACTTTTCCAAATTTCTAACAACTGTGACAGTACATAACTATTGTAATTCTGTTGAACCCCATTGAGGGTTTAGGTCAGCTGTTTTGTTTTTGTTTTACTGTTAAGGAACCTTTACTTCAGAGAGTTTGAATAATTTGCCCAAAGCTTAATCCAAAAGAGAATTGGTGGAGCCAGGATTGCAGCCCAAATCTTCTAACTCCAAATCTACTGTGTTTTACTTTCCTGGTCCAGTGGTTTTAGGGTTAGCTATTTAAATGTATCTATTTTTTCTATAGGTAAAATCTTTTAAGATCTCAATTTAGTAGTTAACGGACTTCACTGTTTTTTCTCCTGAGTGAGAAGTGCCTTTTCTTTATTTCATAGTTAATTGTGCAGGTGTTTTTATTTCCCTTTCCTAAGATGGGTGTGTGTACAAATCACTAAGGGTGGCCATCACATAGGTGGGAATTTAGCTCCCTTGGGGGAATATCTTCATAAATTATACGGAAGTTTTCTGGTATTTAGAGTATCTCCTCTCTTCCATTTATTCAAGCACTTATATATGTCAGGACTCATATGTATTAACTTTATACATTGGGTTCTAATTGATTATGATTTTGCTTATTTTGTTGCTCAGATTGTTCTGTCTTTTGTCATTGAGTGCCCTTTCAGATTGGCTCTTGTGTTTCTTTGACAGGCCCCCATGTATTTGTTTTTGTTTTTTAAAGCTTTTGTTTATTTGAGAGAGAGAAAGAGCAAGAGCAGCAGGAGAGGCGGTGGGAGAGGGAGAACCAGGCTCCTCACTGAGCAGGGAGCCCTATGCAGAGGTTGTACCCTGGACTCTGGGATCATGACCTGAGCCAAAGGCAGATGCTTAACCGACTGAGCTACCCAGGCACCTCCCCACCTCCATGTTTTATCTTTTTGAACACTTCTTTTACTTGCTGAACTTGGAAGATACACCAGGCTCATTTTGTATATTCTTTGTGCCACCCCTGGAATCAGCCTTTTTCCTAAGAGCCCTGTTTCCTTTGAGAATGGTACTCAAAATTAAGATCTGGGCACTGAGTATGCTTCAGGCTACTAGCATGTCTTTACTTTTAAGCCCTTTTAGCAGACAGAGCTAGGAAATATATTTATTATGACCTGCATGTATACACATATTTATAAGGATCTCTGTATCTATCCATCTGTATCTGTATTAAAGCTAAATACAAGTTCATTGACATCTGGATTCTGATCCAGTACCATATGGTTCATTCTAGCTTTCTTCCCTTACTTCTCTGTAACCTCCCTTCCCAAAAGTGAGACCATCTCTGTCTACCATACATTCATTTGCTTATTCGATCTTATTGTACATAGATAGTGGTTTCAGAATTGTTAATCTTTTTCCCTGTGAAAAACAACTTTATCCACTGGACTACACTGTGTATGTACAATTCCTTTTGTCTTTAGCCTTACAGTTTCTAGTCATGATGAAACCATCTTCTAATGGGTCATCCATTTGTAATCCAGTTAGATGCTTTTGTCACAGTCCCATTCCATCCTGAGATTTTTAAGAGTCTCATGCTCTACCGACTGAGCTAGCTGGGCGCCTCATCCTGAGATTTTTAAATGGCTAGGATTAAGTCTTATCTCTTTTTCTCCTTTCTCTGTGGAAGAGAACATCCTTCTTTTCCAAAAGAAAGTTCTTCAGCATCTGACACATTAGCCCTAGGTCTGCTACCTTTTAGCCATCATCTCTTCTCTTTTTGCTTCTGCTGACTCTTCCTCCTCCTCTCCCTTGGGCACCCTTCTCTTCCCTTGTGTCAATGCCACTTTGTTTTGCTTATTCTAACTTTAAGATCCGGTTTAGTATATAGGGTAAGTCCAGTCTCCTTTCAGTACTTGCTTTCTTTATTTTTCTAACTTCTTTGTTATTCTGACCTGCCCACTACTACCCCTATTAACTTTAGTCACTTTACCAAGTATAAAACCAACCAACCAAAGAACTGCCAGCTCTTTTGGCATTTTGATTAGAATTGTAATAAATTTATTAATTATTTTGGGAAGAATGAGCATCTTTATAATATTGAGATTTCCCATTTGGAGCTGTCTGTGTTTCTGTATATATCTGTATGTTCCTGGTTTTTGTCTTAACCTTTTTTTTGAATATCTGAATAAAGGTCAGTTTCTGACTAATCTGGAAACACAGTTTTTATGATGTGAACTACCCTTATGTTATTAGTTGAGTACAAGGAAGTAATGCTTGAGATGAGACCATTTCTCTCATAGAAACTTAGGAATAAAAAAATTTATCAGTTTTTCAGTAAATCTTGTTTAAGCAAATATATGGTGCTACATCCTCTTCAGACCTTGCTTTTGTATTACCTTTCAACTTCTGTCACTCCCCTTCCCTTACCCATCAAAAATTAGAGAATAGAAAATGAGTTTGTGGGCAGAATTTGTATGTTAAGAATACCAGAGAGCTTTTCACACCAAGAACCCTGAACCAAGAATTAAAAAAAATTTTTTTCTAGAGTTTTAAACTCAGACCTCCCATTTATAATTGTATTTTAATATTGCATTAAATTTTTCTTGGCATCTTTGCTTTTTAATCACAAGAAATAGCAGCAATATCTTCCAGTTGACTTTTTTTTTTTTAATTTTTACATAGATTCGTCTGAAAACTACATTAAGACAAAGACTTTTGAGGGCTTCTGCGCATTACATCTTGCTGCAAGTCAAGGACATTGGAAGATTGTACAGATTCTTTTGGAAGCTGGGGCAGATCCTAATGCAACGACTTTAGAGGAAACCACACCACTGTTTTTAGGTGAAGTATGCTATTTTTGGTATAGATGAAATTTTTTATTTTTTATTAATTTTTTTGTTAAAGAAACTAAACTTAATTTCCCCTCAAGCTGTTGTACTACAGTATTTTTCTTTACAAATATTATATTGCCACTTCTTTGATTCTGAAACTGAAAAGGTATCCCTGTTGTTTTTCACCCTTCGGTAATAGCATCTGGAAATATTTTCAAACATTTGTTTAAAGTTGTAGATTCTGTTCTGAATTTTAGTCACCATCATTGTTCTCAATATTGTTCTGAAGACTGGATAGCTTAAATTGTAGCAATAGTTGTAAGGTTACTTGTAAATATTTTATTTGCTTTTGCTTTTTCTTTGTATTAAGAAATTGAGGTTTTATGGAAGAAATCACCAGCTAATTCTTTAATGCCAGTTAATTTGTTGCCTATCTAGGTTACTATTGAGACTTCTTCAATTATGAACTATTTTTAATTCCTTAAGGACTAAAGGTCAAATTCTAAAGGGCACAGTTCTACCTGTTTTCTTTTTCTTCCCTCCCTCTCGTTGATCCTGTTTGTCTTTAGGGACATTGTGGCCCATAAAATTTAGTAGAACATGAAAAATTAGGAGAATAAAATATTTGTGTAGAATCAATGTGTCTGGACTGCAATTTTGGTCCTACCATTTGTGATTTGTATGTACATTTATTTGCTATAGTTTAGTTTCCTTGCTTATAAAATGAGAGTATAGTATCTACATAGTTTTTATTTTATCGAGAAGAAAATGAGGTGCCTATGAAAGTACTTTATTTCTTTTGAGCATAATGTATACTTAAAATTTTTGTATAGTAAAATTCATTCTTTTTAGTATATAGTTCTGTGAGTTTTGATGTGTGCATAAAATTGTGTAATGACAGTAATAGTCAAGGCACAGAACAGTGCCATCACCTCCCACCCCTCAAATTCCATCATGCTGCCTATTTTATTTCATGCTGCCTATTTTTAATCAACCTCCCCCAAAACTTTACTCCTAACAACCTCTAATCTGTTTTCCTTCCTGTATTTTGCTTTTTTTCAGAATATCATAAATATATATAGCATAATACAACATGTAACCTTTGAGGCTGACTTATTTCATTTAGCATAATGCTTTAGGGATTCATAATGTTGTGTTATCAAGAATTCATTCCTTTTTGTTGCTAAGTAGAATTCCATTATATAAATGTACTACAGTTTATCCATTTACCAGTTGATAGACATTTGAGTTGTTTTTAGAATTTGGTGATTGTGAATAAACTGCTACAAACATTTGCATGTAGGATTTGTTTGAACGTAAGTTTTAATTTCTCTTGGATTAATACCTAGGATTGTTGGGTCATGTGCTAAGTGTATGTTTAAGTTTGGAAAACAATTCAGGAGTTTCTTACAAAGTGACTATACAGCTTGCATTCCCTCCCTCCAGTAATGTTCGATAGCTTCAGTTGTCCCACATGCTCACCAATAGTTACCATTGACAAATTTTTCTTTTTTGCTTTTAGTGACATTGTGGTTTTAGTTTGTACTTTTCCTGGTTGCTAATGATACTGAACATCTTTTTATGTGATTATTTGCCATCTTTCCTTTTTGTCACCCATTACTTTTGTATTTAGACATTTTATTTTGAAATAGTTTCAGACTTTTGGAAATGTTCTGACAGTACAAAGGACTCATACTTCCCCCCAGATCTTGTTTTTTCACTGTGTTCACTTTATGATTTTATTTCTTTCTCTGTATTTATCCGTGCATTTTTTCTGAACCCTTTGAGATTAAATTATAGACATAATGCTTCTTTACCTATAAATACTATAGTATGCGTTTCCTAAAAGCAATGAAATTGTCTTATATGACTGCCATATGATGATCAAAATCAGGAAGTTAACATTGATACAGGATTGTTATTTAATCTATAGCTCTTATTCAATTTTGCCAGTTGTTCCACTAATGTCCTTTATAACAGCAACAAAATTTATTAGTTCAGGATCCAGTCTAGGATCATTTGTTAAATTTAGTTGTTATGTCTCTTTGCCTTCTATAATTAGGAACAGATTTTCACTCTTCATCTTTTATGATTTTAACCTTTTTTTTAGTTTAACATTTTTGAATAGTTCAGATCATGTATTTTGTAGAATGTTTTTCAGTTTGGGTTTGTCTGATGTGTTTTCTTGATAAAATTCTGGTTATGCATTTCTGGCAGGATATCAAAGAAATGAAATGGTATCTTAGTACATCTTATCAGGAAGAATATGACCCATTACTGGTGATGATAATTTATAAAAATATTTTGAATAGGTAAAATGTATAATTATGAAGATGTTTAATGGAAGCCTTTCTGTAATGTGGTTCATGTTTCCTTGAGGGAAGATTGCTTTTTTAGCTAAGGTTTTTGTTTTTTGTTTTTTGGTTTTTACATGCTCATGTAACCCACTTTGGATATTGTGTACACAACTACATAGTAAGCTTTCATTGTGCTAGCCATGTACAGTCTCTGTTTGGGTTACTGTCTTTAAGAAATCTACCATATAGAGGAATGAACATAATCAGGTCCTATAAAAGAAATAAAAATAAAGTGTTCAAGATACTAAAAGAAGGCAATATTATTCCCCTAGACATGTGCATAGTAACTGTATTAATAGTAACTAAAACACTTATTGAGCAGAGTGTGTTACCAAACCCTATGTCAGGTGTTTTATATAAATTAACTATGTCATAATTTTACGATGATTCTGAGATATGCACTATTATTTCTGCTTTCATAGATGAAGAAGATAAAAAAACACTGTATTAGGATCAGAAGAGCTATATTTGAGTCTTGACCCTGCTGTTTTCTGCACATTGGTTAGAAGAGCACTTATGGAATTGATTTGATGACCTATTAATAGAATTAATAGATGTTCATTGACAAAAGGGTTCCTGATCAACCTGTGTTTGGGAAGTACTATGTACTGTATTGTATTCCCCAATGTAGAAAAACAAAAAACATTAGCTTTGTAGCTCAATGTGTCCATCCAGAGAGAAGTGTCTTCTGCCCTCTTATCCCATTTTCGTGTCTTCATAGCTCTTCTTACTGTATTGTATTTATTTCCTTTTTTGTTAATTGACTGTCCTCTCTACTAGAAAGAATGCTCCATGAGAGCAGGCATTTTATTTCTCTTGTTCACTGTTGTAACCTCCAAACCCAGATAAGCGCCTGGTGTATGGTGGCTTTTAGTAAATTGTTTGGTGAATGGAAGTGTCTCTCAGACCTGTTATAAAACAACACTTGGGGTTTTTTTGTTTTTGTTTTTGTTTTTAAGATTTTATTTATTTAGGGACGCCTGGGTGGCTCAGTTGGTTAAGCGGCTACCTTCGGCTCAGGTCATGATCTCAGCGTCCTGGGATGGAGTCCCACATCCGGCTCCTTGCTCGGCGGAGGGCCTGCTTCTCCCTCTGCCTCTGCCTGCCACTCTGTCTGCCTGTGCTCGCTCTCTAGCTCTCTCTCTCTCTCTCTCTCTGACAAATAAATAAAAAAAAATCTTAAAAAAAAAAGATTTTATTTATTTATTTGACAGAGATCACAAGTAGGCAGAAAGGCAGGCAGAGAGAGGAGGAAGCAGGCTCCCCGCCGAGCAGAGAGCCCGATGCGGGGCTCAATCCCAGGACCCTGAGATCATGACCCAAGCCAAAGGCAGAGGCTTTAACCCACTGAGCCACCCAGGCACCCCAAAACAACACTTGTTTTAACTTCAACGGCATTTTGAAATGTATTTGACCATAATATTCTTTTTCTTTGTGGAACACTTAGAAAAATCTCAAAGAACATTAACATTGCATGGAACGATTTAAGAAATGTTACTTTGGTAATTTAGTTTACAGTTTCAAAATATAATAATCCTGTTTATGAAATTCAGTATTGTGCTTACTTATATAAGTATTTAGAGAAAATCAGAGATGCAGTTTTAGTGATTTCTATTTTAGTAGATTGTTAACTTGTAATTTTTTATGTTACTGAAAGAACAGTTGCTAAGATAATTCAGACCAGTGAATAACTTTTTAAATCACTTATTTTTAGTAACAGGATTTATTTAGTTTCTTTGGCAGCAAACTGATTATCCTAATTATGTTTTATATTGGTTAATACAAAAAATAATTTGACTCAAGCAAGGAGGTTAACCTCAAGAAGATGTAGTACTTTTATGTGCTCAAGTACAGTATCAATTGTATTAAGTCCTGGTTTGGAAATAGAATATTTCTTTAAAAAGAGAAAGTATACCTTTAGCTTTTACAAGAACACAAGGTCAAGGGATGGACCTATGACTCTTCAGTTAGGTGATCTGCACACCAGCGTCTGCTTGGCCTCTAAATAATATGACACACTTCAGCAGTCTGCTTTGCTTACCTGTATCTACCTCTTTTAAATAATCATAGTGATCCACATTTCAATCTATAATGGAAGAGATTCGTTTATTGAAACAAATCTCGGACACCTCAAGATTTGCAACAAACTACAAATGATAATGTCTTGATGAGCAGAGTGGCTGGACTAGCTGAACTTAAAGCCCATCTGGTGTAGCTTCCTTCCCGATCTTTTGAGTTCTCTTCCAAAACTGTTCTTTGCTAAAACTTTTAAGTATTCAAGTATATTTTCCTTTCCCTCAAGGGAAGCTATATTCCCATGCATGTTGTAGTACCTGTCCTGGTGGCCCACCTAGACTGTTGCTGGAGGCTGTAAAAATAAACCAGGAGGGTTAAGCGATAGAAAATGAATATAAAACTATGGAAACTTGATAGGTGACTTAGAAAAGTCATTGACATCAGTGATGTTTGAATATGATTGAAGTGAAAGCTGTATGCAGAGAGAAAATATACTACACCACCATTTATAATGGGAACATATTTTCTACACAGAACTCATCAAGATTTTTATTTTTTAATTTAAATTTTTTTTTTTAAGCTGCGTGCCCAGCATGGAGCCCAGTGCAGGTCTCGATCTCACAACCCTGAGATCAAGGCCTGAGCTGAGATCAAGAGTTGGATGCTTAACCGACTATGCCACCTAGGTGCACCTCATCAAGATTTTTATAAAAATGAGTTCTAAAGGAAACTTTTCAGTTTGATGGCAGTAAGAATCAAAACAAGAAAACCTTGCAAGAAGGAAAATTCAGGAAACTTCTTTTCTTTCCACATGAAAATTGTCCTTGAACATCTTTTTGTTAACGTGCAGTTTAAAGTTTATATTTTACCAGAGTCTATCCCCTTGTTTCTTTTCTTTACCCTTGCATTTTCTCCCCACTCCCATTTCTTGCCTCATAAATGCATGCACAGTAAATAGTCCAAGGATAGATTCGTCAAATTGCTTTGAAAATAAAGTATCCTAATTTATAAATATAGTAGATTCTGAGTAAAAACCCAACTAATTTTATAGGACTTACATTTTCTTTTTATTTTGCTATATATAAAACAACACTGATAAATTGGAGTCTCGAATCCAACGCAGTGTGACTTCATAGAACAATTTTTATGGGAATTGCACAGCATGCAGTTTTGGCTTTTGATTGATTTTTTCCATTTTTTGTTCTGTGTCTCTGCTTAATCTGTGTAACCTGCAATGTTAAGCTTAACAGGAATGCTTAATAAGAACAAAGTAGTTTATAAAGTGTTATGTAAGGCTGCCTATTTCAGTAGTTAACTGTGAAATGTGTCATACTTGAGCTCATGTGGCATATCCTTTAGTTCTGACTCCACTGATATATTCCAGGGTTGAACAAACCACAACATATTTCACTTTTCACTAGTAGTTTCACAAATTGGTGATCACTGATAAGGCTAATTTTTGAGATGCTAGCAGTTTTGAGGTTTCAAATTCATATATTTAATATGTATTCTATAAAGTAAACTTTATCTTTGGAGTTACTTTTAGATTTTTCAACAGAGATTAATTATCATCTTCAGGGATTGTAATGGGAGCATTTTTACTTGAGGGCATGTTCTTGAAAATCGAGTTTGATTTTTCCCAGATCAAAAGTATGGTATTCACCAAAAAGTTCGTTATATCATATTTGCATGTTAGTGGTGGTAACATCTATCCTGTTCTGGTGTCTTAATTCCTTCATTTAATTTTATTCTTAGTTCTATGGTTAAATAGTTTAGAAGTTTGTCACCAGTTACTTACCATGGCTTTGCCAGCTTTGCTTGACTAACTAAATTCTTCCTTTATAGAGTCCTCTAAAAGGACCTATGGAAATAATGTTCCCTGAGATTTGCATGTGCATAATTGAATAGTGATTTTGTATTTGGACAGCAGTTTGATTAAGTGTATAATCCTTGGGTCACCTTTAGGAAGTTTTTTTAATAGCAGTCTATTGTGTTTTAGAGTTAAAGTTGGAGGACGGCCTGATTTTCTTTTCTTTTTTTTTGTGACAGTATTTTTGTGTGTCTGTTTTGGATCATATTTTTCCCTGAGATATGGTGTACCGTTTCAGTAGATTTATTTATCTGTCTTTCTATCTCTACACCCAATTTGGGGCTCGAACCCACAACTTGGACATCAAGAGTCACATACTTTTCTGACTGAGCCAGCCAGGTGCTCCTTCAATATATAGATTTAGTTATCTTTTTTTTTAAGTTTTTTTTTTAAATTTTATTTATTTGACGGAGAGAGATCACAAGTAGGCAGAGAGGCAGGCAGAGAGAGAGGAGGAAGCATGCTCCCTGCCAAGCAGAGAGCCCGATGCGGGACTCGATCCCAGGACCCGATCCCAGGATCATAACCTGAGGCGAAGGCAGAGGCTTAACCCACTGAGCCACCCAGGTGCCCCAGATTTAGTTATCTTTATTTTATTATTGTAGTAAAGCTTTTTGAAATTATATCTTTAAATATTTATCTCTTCCGTGATTATGATGGTCTTCTTGAGCTCCAATTATTCATATGTTGGATATCCTGTTTTTTATATTATTTTCTCTCTAATCCCCTCTTAAATTTTTTTTACTTTATTTTTCCTTTTTTAAAAAAATCCTCTGTGTTCGTTTTCAGAAATATCTGTTCTCTGTAGTGTTTTTTTCCCAGTTTCAACAGCATTTCTATGATGTTTCATTTTTCTGGGTCTTTCTTAAATTATTTATGTTACATAATTTCCTATCATCTAGAAATCTTTTACCTGAGTTCCTATATCTCAGTGTTATGCCTTTTTTCCTTAACTTTTTTTTTTTTTTTTTATTATTACAGCAAAAGTTTTAGCTACAATTTTCATTTGACTTTGTGGCAGTATTTTAGTGGTAAGAGGGGGTTTTTTGGTTTTAGTTTTTGTTTTGTCTACTAATAGTTTTTCTTCACATTTTCTTCCCCCGCCCCCTTTTTTGTAATCCATATATAGTATGGATTTGTGCTTGTTCCTATGTGATAACTCATCTGGAAATGTAAGTTTTTGCATGTTCATTTATTTTTAGGAGACTTTTAAGAGAAAGGAGCTAGGGGCACCTGGGTGGCTCGGTGGGTTAAGCCTCTGCCTTCGGCTCAGGTCATGGTCTCGGGGTCCCGGAATCGAGCCCCGCGTCGGGCTCTCTGCTCAGCAGGGAGCCTGCTTCCTCCTTTCTCTCTCTGCCTGCCTCTCTGCCTACTTGTGATCTCCCTCTCTGTCAAATAAATAAATAAAATATTAAAAAAAAAAAAAAAAGAGAAAGGAGCTAGATCCACATTCCAGACTAGCTAGGGTTTTGGTTGTTGAGTTCATTTAGCTATTTTACCAGTCATTGGGCACAGGCAGCAGCTGTGGGGTTTTTATAATGTAGCTCCTCTTCTATGGAAGTGACGACAGACTACTGTTCCAAGTATAGTTTCTTTGTGTGATTCCTTGTTAGACCCTGTTCGTCTGACTTTCAGATTTCAGCTGGGTCCAGGATGTTCTGTTGATGGCCCATGAATCCTATCCCTCTGCAGGGAATTTATCTTTCATAACTCAGAGCAAGCCTCTCACCTTTGAGGAGTTTACTTTGCTAGCTCTTTCTGAGATGTACAGCTGAGCCATCTCTCTCTCCCCTTCCTCCCTAGTACCCAGGATTGACTTCATTTCTTTAGGAAGCTCTTATACCTATTTTTAGTCTTAAGTTTTAGCTGGATCCTAGTTCTGCTAAAAATGGAGAGTTTGTTTTTATTTCTAATTTCTTTGCTGATTTTAGATTAATTGCTTTTGGATGCTTTCTAAGAAGAGTAAGGGAGAAATGCTCACTTTATGCCCCAGTAATTAAATTGAAAGTCCATAATAATTTTTAAAGTAGAACAAATATTCTTGATTTCAGTATTTTGCAATAATGTAATATTCTAGTATAGACCTAGATGGGCTCCCCCTCAACCCCTACCCTACCCATATAGTGCTATCTCTGTTCTCTTTAGATACCATAGAGTAGTACTACAGAAAATGTCAGTTTGTTCATACAAGGTGCTTGAGCCAGAATGTAAATCAGTGAGTGCACTGCTTCTTTTGTTAGAGAAGTCTCATTTTAAGAAAAATGCCAGCAGAACTAAACAGTGTGCTTAGGGACATATTGAATTATATTCTGGTCAAATCTTTGTTGAGGACTGGGGATAGTTTGCAGATTGACAGCCAGTTTATGAACAATATTGGGTTTCACTGATGTACGTTATGGATGTGTGGCTGTCAAACTGGATCACTGCATACATAGTTAATGTAGTTGTCTCTTCATAATTGTTATTACCATTGTCCAATTAATTGTATATGATCTTCATTGGTTAGTATGCTGAAATAGAAGTAACAGAGGTGTTGCTTCTGTATAAATAGGAGTCCTTGGGATGAAGGACAGTTTGCTGCATACTTTTTCTCTGACAGGGACTCTTCAGTGTAATGATTTGTTTCTCTAAGCCATAACATGGAGATCATACTTACAGAGGTAGTTTTCCTATAAGGAGAATGCTGTTATATGAATGTTTCAAAAATGTGAGTTGGATAATTACAGAAAGTGGTAGAATTCAGTGTTACAGCTCAAGAAGATACAAGTTTAGGGGTACGCTGTCTGAATCAAATGTTGGTCTTGATTCTGTTGCTGAAGAGAGATATGGGAAAATAATCAATATAAAATAAGATGGTAAAATTTCAGGGTTTTGTCTAAGACTTTCTTGAGATTGAAAGATGTCTTTTCTTAGATATGGGCTCCAATGTTTAACTGGCCATCAGAATTCTGTCTTTCTGGGAACCCTCCTACACTGTTGGTGGGAATGCAAGCTGGTGCAACCACTCTGGAAAACAGTGTGGAGGTTCCTCAAAAAACTGAAAATAGAGCTACCCTATGATCCAGCGATTGCACTACTGGGTATATACCCTAAAGATACAAACGTGGTGCTCTGAAGGGGCACTTGCACCTGAATGTTTATAGCAGCAATGTCCACAATAGCCAAACTATGGAAAGAACCTAGATTTCCATCAACAGATGAATGGATAAAGAAAATGTGGTATATATATGTATATATACATACACACAATGGAATACTATGCAGCCATCAAAAGAAATGAAATCTTGCCATTTGCGACAACGTGGATGGAACTAGAGGGTTATTATGCTTAGCAAAGTAAGTCAATCGGAGAAAGACAACTATCATATGATCTCCCTGATATGAGGAAGTGGAGATGCAACATGGGGGGTTTGGGGGGTAGGAAAAGAAAAAAATGAAAGAAGATGGGATCGGGAGGGAGACAAACCATAAAAGACTCAATCTCAAAAAACAGACCGAGGGTTGCTGGGGGGAGGGGGGTCAGGAGAGGGTGGTGGGGATATGGACATTGAGGAGGGTATGTGCTATGGTGAGTGCTGTAAACCTGGCGATTCACAGACCTGTACCCCCGGGGATAAAAATACATTATATGTTTATAAAAAATTTAAAAATTAAAAAAAAAAAGAATTCTGCCTTTCTGGGGGTTCCTGGGTGGCTCAGTCAGTTAAGTGTCTGACTCTTGATTTTGGTTCAGGTTGTGATCTCGGGTCAGACTCTTCACTGGGTGTGGAGCCTGCTTGGAATTCTCTCTTTTCCTCTTTTCCTCTGCCCTTTGCCACCCCCCCCTTAAAAAAAAAGAATTCTCTCTTTTTATCAGAAACCAAGAGACATGTCAGTGGCAACATGTAGGTTGGGGTATTGATCATAACTTTTTTGTTAATACTCCTAACGTAATGGACTTTGCCCATGAGCCCGTGGTTTTCCCATTAGTATACATCTTTAAGCTTTAGTCATTGGGTAGACATGAGGTACTTGATAAAAAAAAGAAGTGTAACTTCATTATTATTATTATGAATTTACACTTTTTCTAAATTTTTCTAAATGTTTAGAAACATTTTTTTTAAAAGATTTTATTTATTTATTTGACAGATAGAGATCACAAGTATGCAGAGAGGCAGGCAGAGACAGAGAGAAGGAAGCAGGCTCCCCGCCGAGCAGAGAGCCCGACGTGGGGCTCGATCCCAGGACCCTGAGATCATGACCTGAGCCGAAGGCAGAGGCTTAACCCACTGAGCCACCCAGGTGCCCCTAGAAACATTTCTAAATATCAGTACAACACTCTATTTCAAACTAAACATTCATGGTCAAGAGACATTATGGAACTCTATCCAAATATACAGAGAAAATGATTTGAAATGATGCCTTTATCCTTGGCATAAAGTCTTACTTTATAACCATTCTGAGTATAAACTTTAATTATGAGATAAATAACTGTGGGCAGTCCTACTTAGCCAGTGACATTTTTTTTTTTTTAAGATTTTATTTATCTATTTGACAGACAGAGATCACAAGTAGGCAGAGAGGCAGGCAGAGAGAGAGGGGAAAGCAGACTCCCCGCTGAGCAAGAAAGCCTGATTTGAGGCTAGATCCCAGGACCTTGAGATCATGACCTGAGCCGAAGGCAGAGGCTTTAACTCACTGACCCACCCAGGCACCCCAGCCAGTGACATTCTTGAAATAATTCTACATCCTTCCCAGTCATGTTACCAAAGTGAATTATTTCAAGAATGTTTAGTAGTTTTCTATAGTTCAAATGTGTTCAAAATGTGTTCAGTAGTTTTCTATAGTTACTGAATGTAACTAATATTTGCTGTCATTGGAGTTAGTATAGTATTTTATTAATTTTGCTATCAGGTATAGATAAAGCCTTGGAAAAACATAAGCTCTGAAGTCATATCGAATAAATTAGCCAAAAAAAAAAAAAAAAGAGAGAGAGAAATCCCTTGTCATTGCAGTCTAATAATTGCAGTCTACTAGTCTTTCCTAGTACCACCAGATGTCAGTGTAACCACAGGACCAGAGAAATACTGCGGTAGATAAATGGCTTATGAATGTTTTAAATTTATTAAAAAAAGTTTTATCCATACTAGTATACAACAAAAATATTATTTTGTTGAATTTTACAGAAAAGTGAGCGCATAACGGAGAATAGAGTATATGTAGAACTTAAAAACCATAGATACAGTTAAAATTTCATATATAAATAAAATATACTAATAGAATACATAGGTGATCTCTGACGTTCTCAGAAATTGCCATCCTGATGCTGTAAGGAGATGGATAGCCTGCGGTTGAATTGTCCACTTTAGCTTCACTAACTGTGATGATTACTGTCAAAATTGGAGCTTTAAAATGAAAGTATATTTCTAGCTTATAGATGTAAAACTCAGCTCACTGCGAATTGCATTTGGTATAGAACTTGTCTACAGTAGTTCCCCAGAATACATACATAGTCATATTAGGCATTTTCCCAAAAGAACATTCAGTAGGATAATTACATTTTAAAAAGTTCCTCTTTTAAATATATATTCTTTAATGAATGTTGCATTATATGATGATCATTATTTACTATTCTTAGAACTTACTATTCCTAGTTAGAGTTATTACTTACATTTATGTGTGGGTTTGCTGTATTTGTCCCAAATGAGAATCCTACATTGAGTTCATGCCTTCATGAAGTCTTTATCTGGGGCTTTGGACTGCACTTAATGTGCTCCTGCCTGAACTAAATTTTGATCTTGGTTAGAAGTTTTACATGGGTCAAAGACCTTTTTCAGTTCCTTGATTTCTTCTTTTTCAAAAATATTTTGTTACTCAGGATGCTTTCCCAGATTACTTCTTTTTCCCTTTAACTTAGGAAATGGAGGAACTTGTTTCTTCAACAGTATAAACTGTCTCCATAGAAATTATTGAAAGTGTCATCCTTGTTTTCTTAGACTTTTGCTCTTATAGGCTTCTCCAGCACTAAAATATAGCCTCTTGTGGGAGGCCCTTCCTTCAGAGCTCCTGGTTTTTGTTTTCACTGCCTCAGCTGGAGTCTTAGACAATGCCGATACCTGTTTAGATTGAAGGGAGGAAAGCCCTTCTCCCATTCCTGTGTGCTCCAGACATTTTGAGCTCTGCTTTCCAAAGTGGGGTGTTTTGTTCATTTAAAAAAAAATTTTTTTTTTTTTTAGAAAATTTTCAGAGATAGCACTTTTTTTTTTTAAAGATTTTATTTATTTGACAGACAGAGATCACAAGTAGGCAGAGAAACAGGCAGAGAGAGAGGAGGAAGCAGGCTTCCTGCTAAGCAGAGAGAGCCTATTCGGGGCTGGATCCCAGGACCCTGAGATCATGACCTGAGCCAAGGCAAAGGCTTTAACCCGCTGAGCCACCCAGGTGCCCCTTCTTTTCTTTTCTTTCTTTCTTTATTTTTTTTTTTTTTAAAGACTTTATTTATTTACTTGACAGACAGAGATCACAAGTAGGTAGAGAGGCAGGCAGAGAGAGATGGGGAAGCAGGCTCCCTGCTGAGCAGAGAACCAGATGCGGGGCTGGATCCCAGGATCATGACCCAAGCCAAAGGCAGAGGCTTTAACCCCCTGAGCCACCCAGGCGCCCCTGTTTTGCTCATTCTTATTCTTTGTCCTTGAGCTCTGGTCTCTGTTGAATGCTGGTATAATACCACATCATTATGATTCTGCTTTCTTTTTCTTGTTGGGAACCACAGTACTTCTGCAGGTTTTAGAATTATTCATTTCCTTTCTGTCCTTAACACTTAACTCCAAGCCATAGGAGCCACAACTGGTGGCCTGGTCCCCTGTCCCCATTGCCAGGCATGCTTATATCTCAGACAGATGTGCCTACTATTCTAGATTAAACTCCAAATCAGTTAAATTCTAAACTCTAGACCAATGCTGTCCCATAGAACTTGGAAATGTCCTACATATACACTGTCCAGTATGATAATTACTAGCTATGTATGGTTCTTGAGCACTACAAATGTGGCTAGTTTGATTGAGGTACTCAAATTTTAATAAGTTAATTTTAATTAATTTAAATATTTAAATTTTCTTTTATTTTAAATCCAGTATAGTTAACACACAGTTATATTGGTTTCACGTGTACAATATAGTGATTGAACAGTTTCTATACATGACTTAGTGCTTATCTTGATAAGTGTACTCTTAATCCCCATCACCTGTTTCACCCATTCCCCCACCCACGTCTCCCCTGGTAACCATTAGTTTGTTCTCTATAGTTGAGAGTCTGTTTCTTGGTTTGTTTTTCTTTATTTCTCTTTGTTCATTTGTTTTGTTTCTTAAATTCCACATATGAGTGATATCATATGGTATTTGTCTTTCCCTACTGACTTATTTTGCTTAGCATTATACTCTCTAGATTCATCCATTTTGTTGCAAATGGCAGGATTTCATTTTTTATGGCTGAGTAATATTCGATTATATGTATGTCTATACCACATCTTTATGCATTCATGTATTGATGGACATTTTAGGTTGCTTCCCTAATTTGGCTATTGTAAATAATGCTGTAATAAACATAGGGGTGCATGTATCTTTTTGAATTATTGTTCTTGTATTCTTTGGGTAAAGACCCAGTAATGGAGTTACTGAATTATATGGTCATTCTATTTTTAATTTTTTGAGGAACCTCCATACTGTTTTCCACAGTGGCTGCACCAGTTTGTATTCCCACCAACCAGTGCTCAAGGGTTCCTTTTTCTCCACATTCTCGTCAACCTTGTTGTTTCTTGTGTTTTTGATTTTAGCCATTCTGACAGGTGCAAGGTGAAATTGTGGTTCTGATTTATAATTTTAATTAATTTAAATGTAAACAGCTACTTGTGGCTAGTAGCTTCTGTATTGGAGAGTTTGGCTGTTCATGCATCTTTAACTGAACAATAGTACTCTTCTGTCTTTGAAGCGTTTGTCTCCTTTGCTCTAACATGCAGTACTAGGGGGTTCCCACAGAGTTTAGAGAGGGAGGGAGCAGAGGATCATCAGCTTAGCCATTTAGCTTTGCTGAGATGGTAGAAGTTACAGCAGAATTTTCCTTATTGTCCTCACTTGATTAGGCGATTATCAGGGTTCTATCTTCTTTGTTAGGCTTAGTTCCTGCTATCAAGGGCTTACCATCTAATGAAGTTATTAAAATAACAATTCAAGACATACTGTAATAAGTGCTGTAAGAGGCACAAAGTATTATGAAGGTGAGTTCGGTCCTAATTACTGTTATTATTCTCCTGTAGATTCATCTACTTTCTTGTCTCTTCTCCCTCTCTGTTTCTTTAGGTTTCAAAGGATTTTTAATAATATGTAAAATGTAACTTTAAATTATATTATTAAGTAAGAATGTTCAGTTAAATTTTTATTCTGATATGTTTTTTAAAATTCACATTTTACGCATATTAGGAATATTTCAGATATGCAAAGTGTTTTTGGAATTCCCATTTGAAGTTCTCTTCAAAATTTGTGGCAGTCTTAAATATAAAGACAAAGGAAATAAATTGCCATGTACCTGACAGTGAACTTCAATAGTTTTCAACTTAGGGCAAATCTTGTTTCATTTATTGTCTCCACTCTTTTATTTTGAAGGAAAACTTCATTGTATAATTTAACACACGTAAACATTTGTGTATGTATCTGCAAAGGATAAATATGTTTCTTTAAAAAACTATCACAATGCTATTATTGCTTTTAAAGATAACAGTAATTCATTAGTGTCATCAAACATCCAATTGGTTTTTTAATTTCTCTGATTGTCATATATATATGTTTATGTGTATTCTTTAGATTATTGAAATCAGGATCCAGTTAAGGTCTCTACATTGTAATGAGTTTGTCTTTTATTTCATTTTTAGTATGTTTCATCATTTCTACCTAATGTAATGTTTGTTACCTGTTCATTGATTTGATTTGATTTGTTTTTATTGAAGACTTTATTTATTTGACAGACAGAGATACAGTGAAAGAGGAAACACAAACAGGCAGAGTGGGAGAGGAAGAAGCAGGCCCCCCCTGAGCGGGGAGCTGCTGAATGGGAGCCCAATACAGGACTCGATCCCAGGACCTCAGGATCATGACCTGAGCCAAAGGCAGATGCTTAACTGACTGAGCCACCCAGGCGCCCGACCTGTTCATTGATTTTAGAACAAAGTCTTGGATGGATGAGTAGACAACAATCTTAAGCATCTGCCAAGAATGCTAATGGTGTTTTAAAAGAATGCTATATATTTGCAAGAGTTGATTTAATTTTCCTTGTTCCCCATACAGTATCTTGTGCAGCTTGTTACTGATACTCATGTGAACGCATGTTACTTGAAGATTCTGATTGAGAGATATTATGATGTTGGCACATACTAAGTATGATACCCAAGAATACAAGGGGACTTAGAGTTCCATGCTGCTAAAATGTCTGGTCCTATTTATTTGCACCCATGAAGTAGTTACTTTTTCTTCCTCCTTCCTTTCTTCCTCTTCTGTTCTTCAGAATATCTTACACTTTTCGTGTATATGGCCATCTGGTATCATGTAGAAAGTTTTATTTGATGATATGTACAAATCACTCTTTCTCTGCTCAGTATCACTTGAATTGTGGAAATGCTTCTAAATCAAAGGAATTTGGTATTACCACCCTACTGAGGAAAAGAAATGAGTTTTAATTTGGTGCCTATACTGATTTAATAATAATATTCCTTCAAAAGTAAATAATTCTTCAGCCTTGCCATAATGATTAGGTTGCTGAAATATTTTGCAGTAAAACACATTAATAGGCTTCTAGGATATGATTGGCAATGACAATAAACACATAAATTATAAATTCTTTTCCAAATTTAGGTGAATAGAAATTAATTTCCAGTAAAGACTTTGCTGGGATTAGATTATGTAAAAATACAGAAAATCTGTAAACACTGAAGAGTGTAAGGTTTTTTTGTTGTTGTTGGATTGGGAGGAAATTGAGTTGTAGTCGTTGGTGACTGTTGAGTGTGAAGCCGGTGACTGTACATAGACCCAGTATGGCCAGGCAGAAAGTATGTATGCAGTTTGTTGTCTTGGAATTTAAGACTCTCAAGATTTGTCATTGTCTGTAGCTGAAGCCTAATCTTACTGAGACATGAGAAAATGAACAAATGATACTAATTAAACAGTCTAAGGAAATGTCTTTAGAGTCAGTGAAAACTTGGGCAGGAAGGACAAGAAAGAGCATAAAGGTTCTGTGTTAACAGTTTCTGCCTATAGGCCCAGTTATGTTTTTTGGAAGAGAGGAAAATCTGGCCAATGAATGGCTCTTTGTAGAGTAGTGACCATGGAAAGAAGATTATGGGCTTTGCATTCTTTTTTTTGCAGTGGGAAAATAGTGTGTATGTTTATAAGGCTGGTTGACAAGATCAATATAGTTATGGAGGAGGAAAGTTAAACATGTTTATTTAAACCAATAAAACTGGTCATAGGTAATTATTCTGGAGAAAATAAATCAGACAATAAGGCTTACTGGGTCCAGCAGGTAGATTTTAAGTGCTGAGGCCTAGAGAATGTTAGAGGCTATTGAGGAAAATGCCCAGTATAAAGGGACAGCCACTACTTGCTCTGGCCCAGTGTTGCCAAATTGCTAAGTACCGAATATGAATATATATATTTTTTAATGTGAAAATTCCCAATTTTTTAATGTTGCCTCAACTATAAAACAAAATAAATGAACAAAACCAAATAAAACTGTGTGGACCAAATAAAACACATGGGATATGATAAGCTGTTCAGTTTGTGACCCTCAGTAGAATGTATTTATTTATTTATTTATTTATTTAAAAAAGATTTTATTTATTTATTTGACAGAGAGATCACAAGTAGGCAAAGAGGCAGGCAGAGAGAGAGGAGGAAGCAGGCTCCCTGCTGAGCAGAGAGCCCGATTTGGGGCTCGATCCCAGGACCCTGGGATCATGACCTGAGCCGAAGGCAGAAGTTTAACCCACTTGAGCCACCCAGGCGCCCCATAGAATGTATTTATTCGTTATTTACAGAACACAAACTAATGGATAGATAAAGGCTTACTTTTTTGTCCCCTGAAAGATGACTTCAGAGGTCTGGTTTTTCCTGCACATAGCAGATCTCTTTCATCATAATGAGGAAGCAGGACTGTTCCAGACATTTGAATCATCTGTCTGCCCCTACAGTGTTACTTTACTAATTCTGTAGTCTTTTCTATGTGCTTCTGTACTCTAGGTTGTAACACAGGATCTGAAATCTTATTATAGGGAAGTGCTGTAAAAAGATTGAGTCCTCATGCAGGTATTATATAGAAATTTCTGTCTTATGTTATTTAAATGTAATTTTTAATTGTTCTTTGGGCTGAAATTCTGTTTAAAGGCAGATATTAAATTGAGCTTGAAGACTGTGGCCTTGAGTCACAACAGCAGAAGTATCATCTTGTGATAAAAAAGTTTGTAGACTTTGGAATAAGCCAATCTCCAAATACCACCATATAAATTATTGAAATATGATATGTAGTTGAAAAAATTGTTAATAGTGAGACAGACAAGTAGATATATGCTGAAAAGGAGGTGTTTGTATTAACAGCATAGATAGCACAAATTTCACTTTTCTCTATTGTATAAACAAAGCAGATTTTAAGAAGAAAAAAATTGTCCCTTATCCTACACATTTGTATCTTTAAGAATTCCCTGCAATTCCTTATGGTAGGTATTTTATGTAATTATACAGAAATTCATGTAGACATTTTATAATTTAAAGAGGCACTTCACATTTTATTTTATTTTTTTAAAGATTTTATTTATTTATTTGATAGAGATCACAAGTAGGCAGAGAGGCAGGCAGAGAGAGAGAGGAAGGGAAGCAGGCTCCCCGCTGAGCAGAGAGCCCAATACGGGGCTCTATTCTAGGACCCTGGGATCGTGACCTGAGCTGAAGGCAGAGGCTTTAACCCACTGAGCCACCCAGGTGCCCTGGCACTTCACATTTTATATCATGTATCATACATATATCCAATTTACTTTTTTTTTCCCATTTAATCTACTCTAAGAATTTTTTTTAACATTTCAATACTATCTTAATAGTTACAGTTTTAGAATTTACCCTACTGAAGGTATGATATCATAATATTAGACATTTAGACTTTGTTTTATTACTAGTCACTTCATGTTTGAAAAAAAATAACTATGAAATTTTTCCACACAACAGATTTTCACTTGAAGGATTAGTAAATAAAAAATAAGCATTTTATTACACTTTCATATTAGCCTTATTAAATCATTGAAAAGCTGGTAAATCACCACAAGGACACCATTTGCAAAGCATATTTTCTAATTTAAGAAATACTACCATGTTTATATGTTTTCCCATAGCTGTTTATTTCTCATACTTTATTCATGAATTTATTCATGTCACTCATCTATAAGATTCTTCATGTTCTCCTTACTAATTTTTATGAGTTCTTTATATTATTAAGCTCATTTTTATGTTTGGTGAAAATTATTATTTCCCTGAGCACTTGTTTCCTTATTACTTTTTCAGTTCTGTTGTATAAGTATCTGTTGTAATCCCTTTATCTTTTACTTTGTGATTGTATCTATGGCATTGAGGTTTAGAATATTTTTCTACTAAAATCTGATAAATGTGCAATTCTGGTTTTTTAAATTTTTGTTTTTTGTTTTTTGGTTATTGTGTGGTGGAAAGTTTGGAAATAAATTAATTTTTCCTTTAAAAACTGCTAATCAGTTACTCTAACACCTCTTACCACTCTTACCAAATCCCATCTGTGTCCCCACCACCCCCACCACCATGGTTGATATTTTAATTAATACTGATGAGCCAAAAATTCTGGTAACTACATTCAAGGTGATGATTTTCCAGGGGAGTAAGCCAGAAAACACTTCGAGAAAAAAAGTGAGGGTAGAGAGGTAACTAAAAGAAAGTCTTTAAATGGAGCCTGGACTTGATGGTTTTGAAAGTTCTCAGCCTCCACTAAGAGCAAAAGGCTTAAACTAAGAAGACTTAAATTAAGATTTACAAGCAAATATCAAATCCAGGGCACTACCAGGAAAACCTGGTATCCAAGTGAAGTCTCCTGTATGACTGATCTGTTAAAATCTGTGTGTGATGGGATGCCTGAGTGGCCTTTTATGTCTGGCTTTTTTCATTTAGCATAAAGTTTTCAACGTTCATGTTGTAGCATATATCAGTACTTTATTCCTTTTTATGGCTGAATAATATTCAGTAGTGTGGATGTACCACCTTTTGTTTATCCATTCTTCAACTGATGAACGTTTGGGTTGTTTCTACTCTTGACTATTACGAATAATCCTGCCAAAATATTTGTGTAAATGTTTTTGTGTGGATATATGTTTTCTGTTTTTTTGTGGAAATTTCTAGGAGTAGAATAGTTGGGTCATGTGATAATCTTATGTTTATATTTTTGAGGAACTACTGGACTTGGAAAGTGGCTATACAATTTTATATTCCTTCCAGCAATGGATGATGGTTTCAGTTTCTCCATATCCTTGTCAATACTTATCCATTCTTTTGATTATAGCCATCCTAATGGGTGTGAAATGGTAACTCATGGTTCTGATTTGCATTTCCCTCACAACTAATGATGTTGATCTTTTTATGTGTTTATAGGTTATTGTTTAAATTTTGATTACAGCAGTAAAATAACTCATTATGTGAATATCTCATTTAATTTACAAGTTCCAAATAAATACTTATCTAGATTTCATTACTTGAATCTTATTGTTTCTGTTTTAATATCAATCATGGGCAGGTTTATCTTTCTTGTGTAATAGCAAAGATCTGATTAGTCAATTTGAGAATCCTGCTTAGTGTTTATCTCAAGCGTTCCCTGCCCACACCCCCCCCTCATTTCTTTTCTTTTAGTATTTGCATTGGTGTATGTTTGAAGTGACCAGTCAGTATAAATCCTCTTCTGTCTTCTGTCATCTATCTAGCTAATATCTACTGAGTGGCTCTTATATGTCAGGCACTTTGCCAAGTGCTAGGGATACATAGAAGTGAGTGAGGTTTATAATCTGGTGGGGAATTTATAACAAGTATACATGTAAATTATAATTGCAGTCTTTAATAAGTGATAGAGAGGAATGGGACATTATGTTATGATAGAAAATAATAGGGGGACCTGCTTTAGTTGGGCTAGTCAGTGAAAATTTTTCTTAGTTGTTGAATTCTAAAAGCATGGAAAGAACCATTGAAACAAGGCAAAAGGAGTATGGCTAGAACACAGAAAAGTGAGGAGGAGAGGCTCACAAGGTGAGTCTGAAGAGAGCTGTTTTCCTTTGAGTAGCTCTAGCTGAAAATTAATTCTTTCCTTAGAATATAAATAAATGAACAAGCAAATCAGTCAGCAAATTAATTAAAACTTCTGACCATGCCTTACAAGATTTGACTTCTTTCTGAGACCTCCCTGGCTTTATTTCCTCTCCTTAACTTTACACTTTGGTCACAGGGGCCATCTTGGTGTTCCTCAAACATACCCGGCTCTTGGCTCCTCATAGCCTTTATGTTCCTGTTTCTTCTGTTTCCACTGCTCCTCCTCCATCTCTTTGTGTGACTTACTGCTTTTTATCTTTCATTTCTCTCCTCAGCTGTCTTTGTTTCAGAGATGACCTCTATCCCCTTTTCTAAAGTAGCACACTTGATTATTATTTTACTCTGTTAATTTCTTTTTTAAAAAATATTTTTATTTATTTATTTATTTGACAGACAGAGATCACAAGGAGGCAGAGAGGCAGGCAGAGACAGAGAGAGAGGAGGAAGCAGGCCCCCACTGAGCAGAGAGCCTGATGCGGGGCTTGATCCCAGGACCCTGAGATCATGACCTGAGCCGAAGGCAGAGGCTTTAACCCACTGAGCCACCCAGGTGCCCCTACTCTGTTAATTTCTTTCACAGTATTTTTATGAGAACTTATTTTATGTATCTATGTTGATTATCCATCTCTCTGACTAGAAGGGAAGTTCCATGAAGGCAAATACCTTGTCTCTTGAGTTGACTGCTATAACCCTTGTGCTTGGTGCAGTCCCTGGTACTGTTGAATGACTGATTAATTAATTTGTTATTGTAGAATCTTGAAGGATATGGTGAAATGATAGATTTTAAGTGTACGTAGGAGCCCTGAAAAAAATTAAATTGCTAATAAGCTGTTAAGTTGATTTCAGTGGCTGGTTTTTGGTTGTTGTTTTTTTTTTTTTTTTTGCCCCTTTTATAATCATGGAAATTCTTCTACAGAACTGTCAGGTATGTTCATATAATCATCCTTAATTTACATATAATGTGAAATCATAAGAAGTATAGTAACTTCTTTTAAAGCACTGGTTTGCTGATTTTCTGGGATCTGTACATCAATGTGGCTTTTCTTTTTGTTTTTAAAATCAAATTTTGGAATATTTCAGCCATTATTTCTTGGAATATATTTTTTCTGTCCCATTCTTACTCTCTTCTCCTTTGGGACTTTTAGTTACATGTATATTGGATTATGTGATTTTGACCCACAGGTTCCTGATGCACACTTAATTTTCCTGCAGTCTTTTTTTCCTCAGTTCCTTCTTTGTTTTTATTTAAGTAATCTCTACACCCATCGTGAGGCTCAAACTCAGCACCCCAAGATCCAGAATTGCATACTATTCTGACTGAGCCAGCCAGGCGCCATACTCTCTCAGTTCTTTAGATTGGATGATTTATATTGATTCAGTTTCACTGACTCTTATCCTTTATCTCATCTTCTGTTAAGCCCATCCATTTCTTTTTTTCAGTTCTAGAATTTTTTTTCCTTAATGACTTCATTTTTCTGTTGATGTTTTCTGTATGTATCTATCTATATACCATATATATTGAAAGTAAAGTCTTTGAACATATTTCTCTTAAAATTTTTTAAAAAGATTTTATTTATTTATTTAACAGACAAAGATCACAAGTTGTCAGGGAGGCAGACAGAGAGAGAGAGGGGGAAGCAGGCTTCCTGCCAAGCAGAGTCCAGTGCGGGGCTCCATCCCAGGACCCTGGGGTCATGACCTGAAGCGAAGGCAGAGGCTTAACCCACTGAGCCACCCAGGCGCCCCCTTCCCTTAAATTTTGAAAGCATATTTATACTAGTTGCTTTAGTTCATCTGTTAAATCCAACATCCGGGCCATCTTGGGATCAGTTTCTGCTGATTGCTTTCTGACTTGTGTACTGGACTTGGTAGACAGTATGTTAGAAAGATTTGAATTCTGTTATCTTCATATAAGAAATGTTGATATGTTTTTTCTTTTTTCTGATAATTCATTTATTGACATATTACCTTCAGCTTGTTTAGGTTTGGTCTTATGCTTTGTTGGACTGTATCTGTGGAGAGCTTAAGGTGTTTTCTGAGTGCATCTAATTTAGCAGGACTCCCACCTCCCCACCTTTGCCCCCTTCCTCATCTTGTCAGGCTTATTTTAGGGTTCCTTAGAGCAGATCTAGAGTAGGTGTTACTCTCAGATATGGTTTCTACACCCAGGACTTGGCCTTTGGGGTGTCTTAGCTGGATGCCCAAAGTGCTAATGAGGTATTTTATTGTTTCACAGTTGTGACTGACCCTAGGATTTCCATTGTCCTCAGCACTGTTTGACCTCTAGGTATCTCTGTACCAGTCTTTTTTTTTTTTTTTTTTTTTTTTTTTTTTTTTTTTTTTTTTTTTTTTAAGATTTTATTTATTTATTTGAGAGAGAACAGGGGAAGAGGAAGAAGCAGAATGCCTGACGGGGCTCCATCCCAGGACCCTGGGATCATGACCTGAGCTGAAGGCAGACGGTTTACCTGAAGACTGAGCCACCCAGGTGCCCCTTTATTCCATTCTTAATCCTTTAGCAGTTCTCCAGTAAGCTTCATCTTGCCTTTGGCATGTACAATGCAGACCACAGCCAAGGACTCTTAGAGAAGTTCCATACCAGGAGCTCTCTGCACGGATGTTTTTTCTTTGGGGCCTTGCAACACAAGATGTCAGCAACTTAAACTCTTAATTTCTGCCTCCTTAGCTCAGTGGACTGCTGTCCTCTGTGTGGGCTCTTTCCTTTCTTTGAGTACCTTTTCCTCAACCTTACCCTTGCCCTGCTTGGACTTCAGCTCAAAGCACCATAATTAAGAAATATTGCCAGGCAGAGAGCTGAGGTGATCATGAGGCTTACCTCATGTGTTTCCCTTCTCTCAGGAATCACAGTGTTTCACCTGTTGTTTAATGCCAGGAAAAAGTTGCCTTACATTATTTGTTCACTTGTGCAATAGTTGATGGTGGGAAAGATAATGTAGTTCCAGTTATGTTGTCCTGTCCAGAAGTCTAATTCTGAAGCCTGTTTAGTTTGGAAAGGGGATGTGTTCTTAAAAAGTGAAAATCCCATGTCCTTCTAGACTTTTTTCATCCCATTCATCCTCACAACGATTATTTATTGCCTGTCTTCTGTCTGCATTTGGCACTAGGCATACAAGCAGAATGAGGCACAGTTTCTTTCCTCAAGGAGCATACTTTCTTAGTAGGGTAAGAGGCCAGCAAATAGGAAGTTTAAGTCTGGTTGTTTTTTCTTTTTTCTCAGATAAACTTGTATTGAACTATGACACACATTGATATTTTAGGCACCCTGCCTCCTCAGTTTGGTAACTTGTTATATAAGGAAAAATAAATTAATCCACCTTTTCCAAAGGAGAGACTTTGGTAGTAGATGTAAGCTCTAAGTATACTTTTCTGAACCACTGTTTCTTAATTATTAACCGTTAAATTTGCTTTATATTGAAATAATTAGTGAGAGCTATAAAAATGCTGTTTATCTGCTCATTATTGCTTTTACTCTTTTGCCATTGGGAAATGTTTTCAAGAAATGCAGATATCATATATCTTAATTTATTTATGATGTTAAAAATATTTTGTCTTCTATAGTGTATTTAATAACCAAAACAGAGTTTTTTGACTTTCATTTTTTTTAAGGTCAGCTTAAGTCATGAAAAACAAACATCTTTACCCTGCTTCATATATCACTGCCGACATCCTGATAATCTTCAACTCAGGGTCTGGCTATAGAATGGTTTTTCCCCACAATCACTGATAATGATGTATGAATTGGATATGAAACGGATTTTCTTCCGTTTCTCTTATGACCTCCACCCAAAATTAGATTGACTTTAGATTGATTATAGAAAAAATAGCTTGAAAAGCTGTTGTTTTTCCTTGGTAAAATGCCCTTGAATGTTAACTTAGAAATAAGATAGGTGAAACTTCTGTTACAGCAATGCTAGTAGTTTCTGAACCACCGCATTTCTGAAACCTCCCTGAATAAGAGAATTCTTGACCATGGAACTTTTGACAGTCCTTATGGGGGAACTGTGCTTTGGTATAAATTCAATATACAAAATTAATAGAATATCAGTGACGTGTTATTTATCTTCAATATTAATGAGTACATTTATTGTTTCTTGCTTTCTACTTTAAAATATTTTATCTTTCCTATTGTTTGATGTATGCTAGCATTTTTTTTTAAAGATTTTATTTATTTATTTAACAGACAGAGATCACAACTGTAGGCAGAGAGGCAGGCAGAGAGAGAGGAGGAAGCAGGCTCCTTGCTGAGCAGAGAGCCCTATGCGGGGCTCCATTCCAGGACCCTGGGATCATGCCCTGAGCCGAAGGCAGAGGCTTTAACCCGCTGAGCCACCCAGGCGCCCTGCCTTTCTAATTTTTGAGAGTTGTTAATTTTCACTTCCTATCTGCAACTATAGTAGGAGGAATAAATCTGTAAAATAATTAAATAAATAAATTTTAAAAAATCATACTTGTTTTTCAAATCTCTTTTCTCATTACCAGGCACATTATGTCAGACCTTCTTATACACATCTGTCCTCTTTATTATAGATACTGATATTTCCCCAAACTTATAATTCCAAGAAGTTATTACTTCTTTTGTAGCTTCACAACAACATCATTCATAGTGTACCTGATTTGCTTATATACCTCTGTTCTGGTGTTTTTCACTAACTCCTCCAGAAACAGTGGCACCTTCAATGCACAGTTTTGTAGTAGATAATATTCTGGGAAGTTTAGTTACACTTGTGTGTTGCATCAACTTAGTAACATCATACCTATGTTCTTCCTCACAAGGTAGGATTTATAAATTGTTGTATTTACCTGATATTAGGTAACACCTATCTTTGGCTCATGTTAAATTAGATACGTAAAATAAAGAATAATTTGGTGAAATTAGTATAAGGGGTAAGGATTTTTAGGTATCTGTGGGCCTGTGAACTCTTCTTTCAGGGGTCTAGGTTAGCAGCATATTGAGATCCATTAGTTTCAGTTTCTGTAGGTAAGTGGTATACCGCTCTTTAATAATACTCTTCAGGTTATGTGGAGTCTTCTTTGCAAATAAGCAGAGTTTTACTATGTTTTCATTGATTGATACAAAAATGGCATCTTAACAATGATTGTTGTCTGTGATGGCAAAAAGTATCTACAATGCAAAACTTGCAGTGTTGCTTTTTCAGGTTGACGGTGACTATTGTTATTTGTGGTCAGATATTCATAGCAAAACTCTCAATCCTTTGGAGACTGTTTCCGTTTTTTCTGAGGCGTTCACCCCTATCTCTCTCCCACTTGCATTTTTTAAAAAAATTTATTTGTCAGAGAGAGAGTACACACAAGCAGGCAGAGAGGCAGGCAGAGAGAGAGGAGGAAACAGGCTTCCTGCAGAGCAAGGAGCCTGACACGGGACTCGATCCCAGGACCCCAGGATCATGACCCGAGCTGAAGGCAGTGGCTTAACCAACTGAGCCACCCAGGCTTCCCTCCCACTTGCATTTTTAACAAAACAGAAACATTGTCTTCAGTAGCAGAGAGAATAAATGTATGCCTCTTGTTTCCATTTCGTCTGTGTCTTTTAAATAGGTTTGAAAATAATTTTGTTTGTCCACAGAACGATAGTATATGTTAATAGGCCTGGGCTAAGACAATTGTGATAAATGTTTTGGGATTGTATAGGGAGTATGTGTTTTGATTTCTTGATAGGAATGATCAGAGCATTGTGAGTTCCAGGGTGAATAAATGATGAGAACATCACCAAAGTGTCCAGTCCTACAAACATGCCTTTGTACTGACAATAATTGTTTTGACTGCTGTATTGCAGCTGTTGAAAATGGGCAGATAGATGTGTTAAGGCTTTTGCTTCGACATGGAGCAAATGTTAATGGATCTCATTCTATGTGTGGATGGAACGCTTTGCACCAGGCTACTTTTCAGGTAACCTCTGAATTTATTATTTCATTTCCATGTAAATTATGTGTTTTACCCTTTTAAAATGACAGTTCTATACAGTTTTTGCTTCCTACTTGCCTGTGATTTATGATGGTTAGTGCAGTACAGAAAAGGCAGTCTAAATGCTAATGATCATTCTGAATAAGCCAACTGCTCTGGTAGTTCCAGCAGCTTTGGGCATCAGGGATTATCTAGGTTTTTCATATGTTGATAGCATAGTTAAGAGACCATCAGAATATTTGGGATATAAATTGATAAGGAACAAGGGCTTATTTTATTTATAGCATTGTGTTTAGAAACTGGTAACTCCTTAGTGCTTGGGCTAGCAAGCTAGTTTTGTAGGCTTTAAAAGGATTATGATTCTTAGAGATCAGTGTTTCATCTGTTTATGTTTAATGGGCTAGCTAAAGGTATAGAATAATCTGATTGTTTAATACTTCCTTCTCATTGAACAATACACTTAAAAAAAAGTTTTCCTTTAGTGAGGATTAAAAAAACCCCAAAACACAGCAATAAGAATAGAGACACCTTCTATTTTCTTTGTTTTCTCCTATTTAAAATACGAATCTGTGCTTTAGGAAAATGCTGAGATCATAAAATTGCTTCTTAAAAAAGGAGCAAACAAGGAATGCCAGGATGACTTTGGAATCACACCTTTATTTGTGGCTGCTCAGTATGGCAAGCTAGAAAGCTTGAGCATACTTATTTCATCGGGTAAGATTAATCCATTAGCCTTTGCACTGTTAAGATCTTGAGTTTTAACTGTGTATCTTCCTAGGAAGTATAATTCTTGAGCAGATATAAATCAGGTTATGAAATTTATGGTTTTATGTTAGTAGTAAATAAGATTACATAAAAGTTGATTTATAAGCTTGGTTACTAACTATTACTAACATAATGTGATGCACAGCTACTAATTTATCTGAGGAGGAACATAATGATCTATCACTAAAGCAGGTTTATTGGCAAGTTGAATGGTGGGTCTGTTCTTGCTTATGGGGACCTGAGTAGTTCCAGCTTTCTAGGGCATGAGACTATATAAGCTTAATTAATTTATTAGATAGTTATTTTGTATATTAAGCCTTTGAGTTGTATGTTTTGATAAATGTGTGATTATTTAAATGGGTTTATTTGAAAGCACGTTTACCCTTTATTATGTTCATAGCAACATAAACCTGCTAATGGTTTCTCTCTGACAATTATCACACATTCAGCATTGCTGGAAAAGATGTTGTTGAGGCAGCATTCTTATGCTGTATGATATTTTTGTGACCAGAAATGTTTGTTATGTAAGGGCTTTTAGATTCCTTCAAACACTCTATGGGCTCACAGTACTAACCTCATGAAGCATGGATAGTTAAGAGCTAAAGGGAGATATATCAGATTTGCCACCAGGTTAAAAAAAAAAATACCTAGGCTTTTTGTATATGTCTATAATAATACTTAGGTTTTTAATAAATTACCTCCAAGGGGCACCTGGGTAGCTCAGTTGGTTAAGCCTCTGACTCTTGATCTCAGCTCAGTTCTTGATCTCAGGGTCATGAGTTCAGGTGCCGTGTTGCAGGTTTGGAGCCTACTTTCAAAAAAGTTACCTCTGGGGCGCCTGGGTGGCTCAGTGGGTTAAAGCCTCTGCTTTCGGCTCTGGTCATGATCCCAGGGTTCTCTGATTGAGCCCCACATCAGATTTTCTGCTCAGCGGGGAGCCTGCTTCCCCCCCCTCTCTCTGCCTACTTGTGATCTCTGTCAAATAAATAAATAAAATCTTAAAAAAAAAAAAGTTACCTTCAAATATACAAAACAGAGAAAGCACATATTTTCTTATTTCTCCTCTCTGCTTACAAACCTTCAAATGCTCAAATTGAGATATGGAGGAAGGAAAATATTAAGTGCCAAATTAAGATATCGTTAGAAATATTGAGTCTGTAAATCTTAGAGTTGAGTGGAAATCTCCAAAATCACTTATTTAAACATGTATTTTTTTTAGATTAAGAATCCCAGACCCTGATTTAAATGCCTTGCCAAAGATGTAGAGAATATTTACTGGCAGAATCAGGGCTTGGAATCAGGTCTTCTCATGTGACTACTTTTCTTTTATGTGGTACCTTCTTGATGCTGTCCCAGTTTATTTTATGGCTTCCAGTCCTATACGTTCCAATTATTAGTGTGTAACTAATATTTAGAATAAAATGGGTTATGGGGCACCTGGGTGGTTCATTTGGTTAAGTGTCTGCCTTTGGCCCAGGTCATGATCCTAGGGTCCTGGGATTGAACCCTGCTTCGGGCTCCCTGCTTGGTGGGGAGCCTGCTTCTCCCTTTGCCTACCTGTGCTCTCTCTATTTCTTTGTCAAATAAATAAATAAAATCATAAAAAAAAGAAAAAAATGGGTTAAACTGCACCTTAATGACTACCTCCATGCCTAGCATGTCTCCCAGAATGCTAGGTACCTGTTTTGTTTTGCTTTGTTCCTTTTTTCCCCCCTCTCCTCTCTGAATAGTTATGAACAGCAAATTGAAAAACTATGTGGGTATGTTTATAATGTAGCTATATGTGTTTCTAACTAGTTAAAATGATTTTTCTTTCAGTGAATTATCTGTCATTTTTCTGACTTTTCTACCTGTAATTTTATAGGGCCTGGTTCCTTATTCTTTTTGATACTTTGAAATTGTCAATCAAAATGAAATACTGCTTAAAAAGGAAACTTAAGTAAATTTTTTTCTCAGCTTAATCTTTCTCAGTGATTAGTGTTCCCTTCTTTCTGAAGCTTTCAGTAGATGAAGCATCTACCTTGTATAAGTCAAGAACATTCTACTTGTCTGGATGTGTTGAGTGTCCAGTTGGAATTTCTGAAGTTCTGTGCACCCTTTAACTTAGTATTTATGTTTTGCATAGTTTAGCTTAAGTTAGGCCTGTGGTTTATTCCAGGTGCATTTATGGAACATCCTTTCAAAAAGATTTTTTTTTTTCCTTGTGATGAAGAAGACTTTTACTCTGAGACATATTCCAGAAATTTAAAAATTCTCACAGTCACGTACTAACACCATACTTAGCATACTTAACATGCTGTTTGTCAATGAGAAAAATTGGGGGAAATTTGCTATTTTTAAAACCTTCCTAAAAAGTAAGGTCACTTTCAGTTTTTTTACATCTTAATGCCCAGGCATTTAAACAATTGATTAGTTTTTGTTCTTGAAAAATCAGCTCAGAAACCCATTTAAATAGACATTTTTCCTTTCATTATAAGGTTTTATCATGGAGTGGTCCCAAAAAAAGAGACTTAACAAAGAGCATAGTCAATATTAGGTGTTTTTTGTTTTTTTTTTTAAGATTTTATTTATTTGACAGAGAAATCACAAGTAGGAAGAGAGGCAGGCAGAGAGAGAGGGGGAAGCAGTCTCCCTGCTGAGCAGAGAGCCAGATATGGGGCTGGATCCCAGGACCCTGAGATCATGACCTGAGCTGAAGGCAGAGGCTTAACCCACTGAGCCACCCAGGCACCCCGTTGTTTTTTGTTTTGTTTTGTTTTTATTTTTTTTTAAGATTTTATTTATTTGTTTGTTAGGGTGAACACAAGGACGGGGAGCAGCAGCCAGAGGGAAAACCAGGCTCCCCGCTGAGCAAGGAAGCAGATGAGAGACTAGGTCCTAGTGCTTTGGGATCATGACCTGAGCTGAAGGCAGACACTTAAAGGACTGAGCCACCCAGGTGTCCCTAGTCAACATTAGTTTTAAGGCATAGCTCCAAGGTATATCATATCTACAGGAATTTTTCTCATAAATCTCAGCCTGAATTGATTAATGGCATCTATTAATTCTTATAATTTAGGTTTTCTTATCTTTTTCTGTAATAATCAGACATTCCATATTTGCTGGTTTGCATTTTTTGTTTTTCAGTGATTACTTATTGGGCCCACAGAGTGCTTGCTGGGGGACAGATTGGAATGAAATGAATCCTTCATTGAATAAGATTTTAGTTTTGGCTTAAAAATGAATTCTAAAGTACTAATCACTTGTTTTCTTGTTAACATAAAAGTGAAAACAATTTAAATGATTACCAGCAAATGTGGAAAATCAGTATGTTTATACAACAATATCCACTGGGATTGGAAAAACTATTGTACTCTAAAGCCCTTTTAAGACAGCTGTTTTGAAATTTATGTTAATCATCACCCTTTTTTTCCTCCATAAATTAGGATTGTCTGTTAAATGTTGTATTTTGTATTAGGTGCAAATGTCAATTGTCAAGCATTGGACAAAGCTACTCCCTTGTTCATTGCTGCTCAAGAGGGCCACACAGAATGTGTGGAGCTTTTGCTGTCCAGTGGGGCAGATCCTGATCTTTACTGTAATGAGGACAATTGGCAGTTACCTATTCATGCAGCTGCACAAATGGGCCATACGAAGTAAGTATTAAAACAGAAAATAAAAATGGTCTCATAATCAAAAGGTAATAAGGAGGGGTGCCTGGGTGGCTCAGTGGGTTAAGCCTCTGCCTTTGGCTCAGGTCATGATCCCAGGGTCCTGGGATTGAGCTCCACATTGGGCTCTCTGCCCAGCGGGGAGCCTGCTTCCCCGATCTCTCTATCTACCTCTCTGCCAACTTGTGATCTCTCTCTCTGTCAAATAAATAAATAAAATCCTTAAAAAAAAAAAAAGGTAATAAGGAATAAATCTTCTGGGCCAGACCCTTTATCTCTAGGCAGAATCCTTGATGTTCCCTTCTCTGCCAACCTGCTGTATGACTAGATCCACCTCCATATCTGTCTCCTCTGCCATTCTGAGCTCCTCTTAGTCTTGGACTTTCCTAGTGTGAGCAGAGTGGCTAGAGACAGAGTTCCGGGGCAGCCTCCACGTGTTTAAGTCTTTCCTCTGGTTTCTCAAGTGTGGCCATGCTCTCCTACTCTGCTCTGGTTTTATCCCATGTGTCCTTAGTTAGCGATCTGATAACCTTATTCAACTTATTTATGATACCTCCCTGACCCCAGAAAGCTTTTGAATTTGTAACCCCTTTTAGGTCGAGTCTTTCTTTTGTGTGGGCTGGGTAGTTCTCTCCATTTTGAATCCTTTGACTAGACTTCTCTTTATAATCTCAAGTCCAGTTTGGTACTCTTCCCTGCTTCTGTTACTCTTCTTTCTTAGCCAAAAGTTCTTATGGAACTTTTGCTGTTTTCTGGAGAGAGGAAGACTTAAAGAAATTGAAACTCCTTGAAATTGGGGGTTCCAGGAATCTTAGAAGCTAATAACCTGGTTATACCTATGAGAATATGGTTAGCCCATCTTAACATAAATTGGCAATGAATACTTTTTTTTTTTTTTTTTTTTTTTAAAGATTTTATTTATTTGTCAGAGAGAGAGGGAGAGAGAGTGAGCGAGCATAGGCAGAGTGGCAGGCAGAGTGGCAGCAGAGGCAGAGGGAGAAGCAGGCTCCCTGCTGAGCAAGGAGCCCGATGTGGGACTCGATCCCAGGACCCCAGGACGCTGGGATCATGACCTGAGCCGAAGGCAGCTGCTTAACCAACTGAGCCACCCAGGCGTCCCGGCAATGAATACTTTTAAAAAATATATGTCTAAAGTCTTTAGAGTCGTAATTCTAAAATAATAGTTTTATAGTTGTTACTGTTATTTAATTTAAAAAGTAGAGTGGAAATTATCATTACTTTAGTGTGATTACATAGTAGGAAAACAAATTCTGTAATTTGGTTATTATGCCACAAGGTGGCACGGTATTTTACTATTTCCTCAAAGGTATTTGTAAATATTTTTACACCTTGTATAATTTTTACAACCCATTTTTAAAAATTAAACACATTTATTAAGGGACATTAAACAGGTTATTTATTTTAACAGAATACTTGGGTTTTAAGATTAGGTGTTTTTTTTTTTTAATTCTTGATTTATTTAAACCTAAGTGTTAGGTAAAATTATACTGGGAGCTTTAAATTGAAACCAAAACCCACTTGGGATTTGCCCTCAATTTTGGGAATTCTGTTTGTCATTACAGTTTTCTAATATAACCCCTTCTGTGAGTGTTAAGTTCTACTTAAATGTTAACATCTTAAGCCTACATTACAAAAGGAAAGGAGCTTTGGAGTAGCCCTGCCTTTCTTTTCCCAGAAAGGGGGGATTTCATAGCTCACCTTATCCCTACAGTTTTATTTTTAATTTTAGAAGAGTAGAGTAGTTCTTCCTTTCCAGCTGAATCCTGGAGGTAAGTTTACAAATAATCTAAGAACTTAGGTTTTAATGATTTTCTTAAGAAGTTCCTTTACTTAGCTACCAGTTTCTTTATAAATCTGTTAGTGTTTAAAGAGCTCATATTCTGGGGCACCTGGGTGGCTCAGTCCTTAGGCATCTGCCTTCAGTTCAGGTCATGATCCCAGGGTCCTGGGGTCAAGCCCCACATCGGGCTTCCTGCTCAGTGGGGAGCCTGCTTCTCCCTCTCCCATTCCCTCTGCTTGTATTCCCTCTCTCGCCGTCTCTCTCTCTCTGTGTCAGAAAAATAAACTTAAAAATTAATAATAAAAAAATTAAGAGCTCATACTCTTTTCAGAGAATAGAATATTTTAGCAACAATTTTTATTTCTTGGGGCATCTGGGTCAGTTAAGCATCTGCCTTCGGCTCAGGTCATGATCTCAGGGTCTTGGGATGGAGCTCCACATTGGGCTCCCTACTCAGTGGGGAGTCTGCTGCTCCCTCTCCCTCTGCCCCTCTGCCTCCCCCTGCTTGTGCCCAATCCCTTCCCACCCTTGTTCCCTCGCTTGCTTGTGCTCTCTCAAAGAAATAAATAAAATCTTAAAAAAAAAAAAAAAATTCTTATTTCTCCCTCATGAAAATACTGTTCATATCATGGCACTCACTGTACTTAAAAATTCTTACTAATTAGAAAAATAAGATTTTGGTTTATTTAAAAAAAAGGAAATTATTTTCTTGATATAAGTTCATATCTGGTATAATGAAGTTTTTAATTATTAGATCCTAAAATAGCTAACACAGTTTGAATTGAGAGGAGTAGGGTGATGGTGGTGGCAAGATAAATAGTGAAAAAAATAAGTATAGCCTGTTCCCTATTTACTTAGGGTAAAATTATTAAATTCTGTTTTAGATACATGTAAGGACCTTTGTATAAAGCAACAATAGTAAGGGTAACATTTTGGAGTATACAGCCTGTAATAATTTAATGTAGGTAGAAAACAAAGACTTTACATCAATCAGTGGGTGACTCTTAAAATATGTGCTGTAGAAATGTCTCCTGCACTCATGTATGTGTAAAAACATTAAATGCTTCTGAATTTATGTGGTTACAGAATCTTGGACTTGTTAATACCACTTACCAACCGGGTTTGTGACACCGGGGCAGACAAAGTGAGTCCTGTTTACTCAGCAGTATTTGGAGGGCATGAGGAGTGCCTAGAAATGTTACTCCAGCATGGCTACAGCCCAGAAGCCCAGATGTGCCTGGTCTTTGGATTCAGTTCTCCCATGTGTATGGCTTTCCAAAAGGAGTATGTATATTTGTTGTTTTTATTCTTTTTTGTATGGAGTTGTATTTTTTTTTTTTTTGGAGATGTATTTCTGAGTGATTTTCTTTTATGATGAAACTTAATATCTCATATGCTAAATTGTTGACTTAACAAATAAATAACCCTCTATGATGTACTTTGTTCCATCAAAGTATTGTGAAAATGAAGTGATAACGTCAGATTTTTTTCTCTTCTCTTTTTAGACGTGGATTATATTTTCATTGTAGCCACTTTAGAGAATACTTTCAGTATATTAAAGTAAATGCAGGGTGGGCACCTGGCTGGCTGTTGGTGGAGCATACAACTCTTGATCTCAAGATTGTGGGTTTAAGCCTCAGTTTGGATCTAGAGACTACTTAAAATTAAAATATTTTTTTAAAAATGCAGGATTTCTCTGCTAATTCTTGGTTTTCAAAACAATTAAAAAATTAAGACAAATATTAGTTATATGATGAATAAGGCCTGAGGATCTAATGTATAACATGATGACTATAGTTGATAACATTGTATTGTATAATTGAAATTTGCTAAGAGAGTAGAACTTAAATTGCTCACTAAAAAAAGAAAATGATAAATATGTGACGTGATGGATGTGTTAATTCTTTGTGGGGGAATCCTTTCACAGTGTGTATATTTATGAGATTATTATGTTGTATGTTTTAAATAATTTAAAATCTTATCTGTCAGTTATACTTTAGTAAAGCTGGGGGATGAAAAAAGAATTTAAAATGACTATCAAGTAAGGCATTGATTTTATTTCAGTTTTTTTTTACCATTTGAGATTTTTAAGACTTGTTATTAGCCTAAAAATGAAACTTTAGTTTTGTAAATATTATTGTACTTTTAATGTATTTAGTATGTGGCATTTCTTTATGTGAGTCAGGGTAATTAAAAAGTCTTAAAATATTTGTTTTGCTAATCTTCTATGATCCTGCGAAGTAGAATAAATGAAGAATTACTGCTGTTTTATTAGCTTCTGTCCAGTACTTGTCTGTCAGACTCCTGAGGTTTTAAAATAGTAAGAATAAGGCCATGTGCAAGAAAAACCATACTGAGTAATATGTAGGGTCCATACATTAATGGAATAAGTTGTGCAGATAGACAATCTTGGTTTGGTTTTTTTTTTAAAGATTTTATTTATTTATTAGAGAGAGATCCCAAGTAGGTAGAGAGGCAGGCAGAGAGAGAGAGGGGGAAGCAGGCCTCCCGCTGAGCAGAGAGCCCGATGCAGGGCTCAATCCCAGGACCTTGAGATCATTACCTGAGCCAAAGGCAGAGGCTTTAACCCGCTGAGTTACCCAGGCACCCCGACATTCTTGTTTTTAATGACACAGAAGAGGTTGAAGGCATGCCCCAAATTTCATTGGCTCTCCTGAATTCACTATTATGGACAGCTCTCCACTATTTAATTGAAATATCTATCAAAAATTTATTTTCTAAGCTTTTCAGTCTACCATTTTTAAACATTTACTGTGTAAAATAGTAGTTAATTTTATTTATACTGAATGCAAGCTTCCAGGTATATATTGTAGTCTGAATATTTGGGGCTTGCGTGAATCTGAGTATCTGGGACCTACTGTATGCATTACTTTCATGATTTCATAGTAGTGTGTTGTGTACCCCTTCAAGTTTTATCTTTCTAAACACTTCTAGTTTTTCTTCAGTAGGGCTGCATGGGTGACTTTAGTTGTTTCAGTTGTCTTTCTTTATATGTATCTAAGTCCATTATATTTTTTTATTAGGTCAGAATTGAACTTGTAAAAAAAAAACTTGTAAAAAAAATACACACACACATATATATATATAATGGTTTTGGATAGTTTTTATGTGTGTTTGTCCAATATGATGACAGTCTTCTCTGGCCTTCAGTTTGCCTTTTGGAGGAAGAGCAGCTAAGCTCATCCCTCATCAGCTTCTGAGTGTCGTTTGAATTAAACCATATGACACAGTGTTGTGTTAACCCTGAAACACCTTAAAATTAAGTTTTTCTGCCTGAAGAATCAGGTAAATTGAACCTTATGGGACAGAGAGTGTGAGGGGAATTCTGGAGAAGAGAGAGCTGGAGAAGGGTTCCCTCTGATTCTCTGTATGCATCTGCTTATGTCCTAAGGTCACTCCAAGCTTTGAATGACAGGCCTAGATCGCTGAAAACAAGATTTAAACTGTCACCCAAGTCTCAGAGTAACCCCTTAGTGGCATATTTGATGGGACCAGACCCAAAATGGCATAATAAAGGCTTTGAGAACTGAATTGACATTGCAACTACAGTTTGTGGAAGGTGAAACAAATTGTAGTCTGAACTAACTAGGTTATATACATGCTAAAATAAACAAGCTAAAATCAGTATTCTTCAAAGGATTAATATAGGACACAGGACACAGAACCTACGCAACAGTAACATCACAATATCTAGGATATAATCTAAAATTACTTGTCATGTGAGGAACCAATAAATTATGCCCAGTTCTCAAGGGAAAAGAATTAACAGGTGTCAAACCTGAGATAATTCAGCTTTTGGAAATGTCAAGTAATTGAAAACAGCTGTTATAATGTGCTATTTAAGGTAAACACACTTGAAATAAATGAAAGGTAGAAATTCTCAAGTGAGAAAAACTGTAAAAGAGGAACCATGTGGAGATTTTATAACTGGAAAATATATCTGAAATGAAAATTTCTCTGAATGGGCTGCATAGCGGAATGGAACTGACGTTAACTTGATGATAAGCCAATAGAAATTATCCAAAGAAAAGAACAGAGAGAAAAATTGGGGGAAATAAAAAAGGACAGAGCCTCAGGGTCCTGAGGGACAATATCAGCAGGTTAACGTTGATATCATTAGAGTCCAGAAGAAGAGAAAGAGATTGTTGCAGGAAAATTATGTGAACTCATAATAGCCAAAAGCTTCCCAGCATTGGATAAAAAATACACATTTATGGATTTAGGAAGCTCAGTAGACCGATAAAGGATGAAGCCAAAAAACAATAACAAAAAAGTGTGCTCAAAAATAATCATACAGCTGAAAACTGAAAGTAAAGTAGCAGCAGTGTGCTGTACAGTGTCCTTGGTCACAGACATGGGCTAACAAGCTTGGTTTTTGCTACTCGTGGCAATTTTGCTCTGTGACGTGACCCTCTAGACCACAATTGAAATCTGGTTTGGTGACTTTAAGGGCTTATCAGCTATTTTTTTTTCTCCCTTGTGGGAACTTGTGATTGGACCAAATGTGTTCTTAATTAGCAAGGTAGGTTTTTCAGTGAGAAAAGTCACTGGAAGATATTACTTGTTAGCCTATAGGGAAAAAGCTTAAAACATCAAAATACCTATTTTATGAGGATACATTCTCCTAGTCTTTCTACTTTTCATTTGTTTGCCTGAGATCCATTGCAATAGACAATTTTGAGACATCTTTGCCATTATTATCTGCTTTGTGGGGAATTTAACTGAACGGGAAGCCTTTCAGAAAGGACTAAATAAATCTAAGCGATAGTAGCATCATAATCACCTATGCTCATATTTAATGTGTGTATATAAAAGAGTTGACTTAAGTATAGTACATTGCATAATTTTTGGCACATAATAAACAAATACCAAGGCTAATTTTCTTCTCTCTGCCATCTTCCTTTTATCTAGAAAACAATATCGATTAAATTTTAAAATCTGTACGTTTATATTAGCTCATTAATGCCTGCTCTTAGTTTACATGTCAATCACTGTACATGCAATGTGAGAATCATTTGTTTTGGAATTCCATATAAAACTTTGATGATCAAGCAAGGAAAGTGTCATTCTCCCAGTAGGTTTTGTCTTAGTATATAAAGAGGGTAACATAGCCATGTGTCTGGAGGAAAAAAATCAAAATAGGGGAATTTGTTAATTTGTTGTTATTTCTTTTAGCAAGTATAGCATCTTAAAATTTGGATTCTCAGGGACACCTGGCTGCTGAGATGGAAGAATGTGCTACTCTTGATCTCAGGGTCATGAGCTCAAGCCCCACATTGGATGTAGAGATTACTTAAAAAAAAAAAAAAAGAAAGAAAGAAAGAAAGATTTGGATTCTATAGTCACACACTTAAAAATTAATTAAAATAATTTAAGTTGCCATTTAAAAAGCAAGGATAATTGAATATAATTTTCATTTAAAATAACTATTATATGCTTTTGTTCCATAATAAAACAATATATGAGTTTCCTTTACTCCATTTATCAACTATTAGTAAGAATTTGAGTTAATTTGGAAGACTCTATTTTCTGAAATTATTATTAAATATTCAAATTTTCAGAGATTTGGTAAGAGATAATGATCTAGGTTTAGTGGTGATAAGTTTTGAAATTTTATTTTTATAGCAACCATATGTTCTTATGATTTTAGTTTGTTTTTTGCATTTGTGTGTTTTTTGATAGTTTTTGGCATTTCTCTGAGAAAGTATTTGTGGCCCTTCTTGCACTTTTGGCCTATTGTGTTTCAGTAAGTTTTCATCTGCTTTTATGAATATAAAAGCCAATGAATATTGAAATGTGATGAAAATAATAAATATAAATAATGGCTCTGGGTTTTAAGTTTTCCTTTCTTTTTTTTTTTTAAGATTTTATTTATTTATTTGACAGAGAGAGAGAGATCACAAGTAGGCAGAGAGGCAAGCAGAGAGAGGGGGAAGCAGGCTCCCCGCTGAGCAGAGAGCCTGATGCGATGGGGAGCTCAATCCCAGGACCATGAGATCATGACCCGAGCCAAAGGCAGAGGCTTAACCCACTGAGCCACCCAGACACTCCTTAACTTAAGTTTTCCTTTCTTTATTGTTTTATGTTTTATTCAGCCAAGTTAACTTTTTAGCTCAGGATTCTAAACATTTTTGTTCTTTATCCCTTTGAGAGAGGATAAGCTTCCATTTGAAGCAATGATCTTTAGCTCTTCTCACCACAATTAGGAATGATGGAAAGATGTCTTCTCTGTTACTGTACAAAAAACAGTCTTGTCCTTTGGGGCTAAAAAGTTAATAGCTGCAGTGACATGAAAGCATCTTTCAGAAGCACAGTTAAGTAATGCAATTCAAATGAGAAGATATAAGAAAAATACTCCTTTTAACTGGAATGGTTGAAGGACTAGGGAAACTTAAACATTTCAGTACAATTTGAACAAGTGTTATTGCCTTTTATAGATGATTGTAGAACATGATCATGGCTTAACTGACTAGATTTTTGTCTTTCTAATTGATACTGATCATTGTTATCACATTAGTTTTATAGAAATTGTGTCCATTCTCATCATCATCATCACACATAGGGTACACCTGACAGGACCTAATGTCTTCATTTTGTTTTCAACTGTTAGCTGAGAGTCATTCAGTAAAACTTACTATTCAGCCAATAAGTTGGTTAGATGTTTTGTTGGCTAATTGGATATAAAATAATCAAGATGTTTGCCTGTTTTTATTTGTTTAAAATAAGTCTTGTTAACATGTTGAATTTCCTTTTACTGCGCTTCTGTTATCAGGATAATGTTTCTGTACACATTTTTGACTTTCAAAGACCAGAATGATAAAAAGGGTACAAACCCTAAAAATAAGGCCTAGGCATTGTTTTTAGTTTTTAAACTTCTCTCTAGTATCTGTTGATTTCCACTGTTTTATAACATGCATTCTCTTAATGTGCCACAGTTAGCTCTTGATATTCATGTTAAATAAGATAGACTATTTCTTTTTAATTCATAGGCTTTTCAAGAGTTTTCCAGTTCTTCGTTGGGGTTTGAGAGAAAATTTGTTTTAAGTGTTAAGGGACTTAACATGCGTATTTCCATGTAATCTGTATTTTTACCAAAGGTTATCTAAGCACTAGGGTCTATTGTTGCTCAATGATATGTGATAATCAAGCTCATTTAGAACATAAGTTCCTTGTGTTTCTGGAGTTTACACATATATTTGAGGCTTTCTTAATAGCTTCCTCAAAAGCTCAGGGCATGCTGACAAAGTTTTATGATCATCCACTTCATTTTATGTTTATTATTTGCCATATAAATGGTAGTTTTGTTAGAGAAGGGACTATAAATGTGGTACTAGGTGGTCACATAAGCCTTTTAGGAGTGTGCTCTTATCCTAACACAAGGTTGATAATTGGAAGATGTTTAGAGCTGGGTTTTCCAAAGTTTTTTTTGTAGGATACTAATTCTGTGGGTCATTAATAGATATTACATAGGACACAGGGGTTTCTATAGTTAATTAAGTTTAGGAAACACAGAGTTAAGCAATGTTCACTAAGTTTTTTTCCTGAAAGGTTTCCAAGAATTTTTCTTATGGTGATGTCTATGAATTCCTAAAGAAGAGAATGAATTTACACAAGTTTGAGAAGTCTGAAAACAGGGCAGAGGGAGAGGGAGAGGGAGAGGAAAAGAATCCAGGGCAAACGTAGTAGGCTTTCTGTAGAGTGCAAAGCCTGATATGGGGCTTGATCTCACAACCCTGAGACCACAACCTGAACTTTTGTTTCTGTGTTTAAAAACTTTTGGGGGATTTTAAAATCTCTTTATTTTTTTCAGATTAACAATTGGACCTGTTAAAAAATTCAACTGAGTAAATTTGAAGATCTAAGTTGGCTTTATTAAACAATTTATGAACCCGGCAGCATCCTATCTAGCCAGTAGAGAGAATCACCACTTTACTAGACTAAAGAAAGGTTTTTAAAGCAAAGAGAGAGCATAAAAAAAAAGGAGACAGGAACTGACTATCAAGAAATGAATGCATTGTTTAGACAAGTTGCCCTCCTAAGGGGTTGGAAGGGTCCATCAGTATTTTCTAATATTGACCAGGAAATTCCATGTTGACTGGTTAAAGGTCACATTCCTTAGGGAGTTGAAACTACAGTTAGGTTAGGTTTGAAGTCTTAGCTTAATGACTTGAGGCCTTAACCCAGGTGATGCCATGTGGGGCCCATGATTTTCTTTTTAACAGATCCATGTCTTTAATTTTAAAGATAATTCTTCTGGGGGTGTCTGGTTGGCTCAGTCAGTTAAGTGTCCGACTCTTGATCTTGGTTCAGGATCTTTGTTCTCCCTCTCCCTCTGCCCTTCTCCCTGTTCTCATACTCTCTCTCTTTCTCTCTCAAATAAATAATCTTAAACAAAAAATACTTCTGGGGGTGGGGGGGAACATAATACTACTTCTGAGATGCATCCGGAGGTTGAAGAAGATGTTTTGGCATTTAATTTGAAAATGTAACTAGCATACTTTATTTATTTATTTATTTTTTCTAGCATTCTTTTAGTATATATGCTGCTAAAGCGAGCGCTCTAGCATTCTTTTAAAAAATAAGTTCATCCTATAGTTCTCTCTTTTCTGACCTCAGTGTATACCATATAGGATTTCTCAAATATTTTCATCATGAAGGCTTAGTCATATGGATCATTTTCAGGGTGTTGTGTTCCTTGGAACATACTTTGGGAAACATAGGTCTGGCCTTAAAATATTCCTCAATTTCATTTGACTATTTCATGAAGCATTCAGTTTTCATAATAGAGGAGCAATATTTCATATATTTGCTGTATTCACCGGTAGATTCACTGGTATATATTCACTGGTAGATTTTGGTTTGATGTTATACCAATTCTACCAGTTACCAGTTGTGTGACTAAGCTACGCAGTTTTTGTGTCTAGAATGGAGATAATAGTAGAACTTGGATAAATTCCCAAGATTTATACTTTATTCTATTCTACTTATTTTTTTTTTTATTATTCTACTTATTCTTAGGGTTCTTGTGGGAATTAAGGCAAATTTCCCATGTAACACATTTAACGTAGTGCCTGGTATAGAATAAATACTCATTAAAATTTCTTATTTTAAAGAATTATATGCGTGTATGTTCCTCCCACATTTTAGAGACGAATGGTTTATATTTTGGCATTGTTCTTAAAATTTTCTTAGCAGGAGCCACATGTCTGGGTGCTATATTAAAATTTTAATAAGAAAGTCACTAATTGTTTTATAGTTTTTTTCTGAACAGAAAATGGCTAGGGAACCCATCTGTAGCACTTACTCTAATAGCTTGCATTTAGGGTTCTCATTTACCTTTGTATTCTGTAGCAAAAGTGTGTTTCAAGAACTAAATCATTACGAACTAAAGTTATCTGTGGTTAAGCTATTGATGGCTTCAGAGCACTTGAGGGAAGAATTCAAGCAGTCCCTGAATTGCACATGTAAACGCTCATGCCTTGAAAATTGCCAGGCTTCTTGAGAATTATATATCACATTTGTAGTGAGGCAGTTTTCTCATAGTTTACCTGCATATTTATTGGAACTCGTTCAACAGTCCATGTGTAGCTTGTCTGTTCTATAGTGGAATCAGCAAGTAATAACTGTAGGCAAAATAACGAGAGCCTAGTCAAATGAGGTCAAAGTGGTTGAAATAAATTGGTGGTGATAACTGTTTAGAGCTATCAGTCAGAAGTATATCCTTTAGCATTTTTTTGTAGTGCAGGACTGCTGACAGCAAATCTCTCAGCCTTCTTTTATCTGAAAAGAACCAGAGGAAAAAATACATACCTACAGGGCTGTTTTCAAGAACAATAATATGAATGATGGACTTCTAATCAGGAACAAATAGCAACATGGTAGACAGGCAAAAAGCCATAAAAATCTTTATGAAGAAATTTTGGAGGGGTGCCTGGGTGGGAGAAATGGTTGAGTATCCCATTCTTGTTTTCATTTCAGGGCTGTGAGATCACAGAGCTGTGAGATCCAGCCCAGTGTTGGGTTCTGCCTGCAGCGTGGAGCCTGCTCAAAACTCTCACCCTCTCCCTCTTCCGCCCCCACCACACAATCTCTCTGTCTTCTCTCTCTCAAATAAGTAAATCTTTTTTTAAAAAAAGATCTTATTTATTTATTTGACAGAGATCACAAGCAGGCAGAGAAACAGGCAGAGAGAGAGGAAGGGAAGCAGGCTCCCTGCTGAGTAGAGCCCCAGCCTGATGCAGGGCTCGATCCCAGGACACTGGGACCATGACCTGAGCTGGAGGCAGAGGCTTTAACCCACTGAGCCACCCAGGCACCCCTCAAATAAGTAAATCTTTTAAAAAAATTTTTAGAATTATTGATTTTTCTTTTAAATTTTTTTAAAGATTTATTTATTTGTTTGAGAGAGAGAAAGACCACAGTGGGGAGGGGCAGAGGGAGAGAGAGAGAGAGTGTCCCAGGCAGACTCACAGACTCACACTGAGTGCAGAATGCAGTGCTCCTTCTCCATCAGGGGCTGTCTTAGGACCCTGAGATCACGACCTGAGCTGAAACCAAGGGTCAGGTGCTCAACTGACCCTGCCACCCAGATGCCCATCAGTTTTTCTTTTCCAATTGCTATGTAAATAACTAAAAGTAAAGCAGATACCGTTTAAGATTTTAACTAAAGAAAAGCACAAACTGGAGATTAAAGAACATGGATTTATAAAAATACACATGGATTAACTAACAGTTTACTTGTTTACCACTAGTTATTGCTATTTACTGCTTATTAAAGTTTACTGCTTTAAAATTTTGATTTCAAATTGTATGCATAAGTCCTCAGAAGTAGTCGGTTTCACATAACAGTGGCTTAAACATTTTATATTTGTTTTATCTATGATTTTTATGCTTTTATTTACTTAGATTCCATGATATTGTGATTAATGAAATTTTTTTGTATTTATAGCTGTTTAAAATAGCATTAATGCCATGTTCAAAGAGAGAATGATTTTTTTTTTAAGGTTTTAATTTATTTACTTGAGGGAGAGAAGAGTGAGAGGGAGGGAGGGAGAGAGAGAATGAGCACAGAAGGAGAGGGTGAAGCAGACTCCCCGCTGAGCAGAGAGCCCAATGTGGGGCTCCATTCCAGGACTGTGAGATCATGACTTGAGCTGAAGTGAGGTGCTAAACTGACTGAGCCACCCAAGTACCCTGAGAGAATGATTTTATTACATATTTTCTTCCACAGTTGTGTACATAGTTGTTTACTAAGCTTTGAGACAGTTAAACTTAAAGCATATTTTTTAAGATGTGGTCACAGGGCCATCACGATTGCAGTTTTTGATGACTGTATCATATTTTGTACTTATCCATTATTATGTTGTTAAACAGGTAATTTCTTTGTTTTTGAAGTCTGTTATAGATTATACTATGGTTAATGTACAAATAGGATATAATTTCTTTTTGTCTTGCATAAATTCCCAAGATTTATAATTTATTCTATTCTACTTATTTTTTTTTTATTATTCTACTTATTTATTTTTTAAAGTAAGCTCCACACCCAGCCTGGGGCTTGAACTCATGACCTTGGGGTCAAGAGTTGCATGTTCCACTGACTGAGTCAGCCAGGTACCCCCTATTATGTTTCATTTTAATTGTTGTTTTATTTTAATTAATTTTAATTAATTATTAATGGTAACGTACTTTACATATAATTTCATTTTACAAATACTTGTATAATGTTAGTTTTGTGTGCCAAAAAGGTGAAGTAATTCGTTTAGAGTTCCATGGATAATAAGCTGAGCAGGCTGGCTCCAGAGACTGTGCCTCATATAACTTTGCTGTGATTTCTCTTTTGATATGTTTTGCCCAGTTAGCTTTCTCAGAAAAGGGTTACACTTATTTTCAGTCAGTTTAACCACAACTTACCAGTATTGGATGATACATTAAAAAAAAATAAAATTAACCAATTTAATAGATATAAAATGATATACTTATATTCTGCAAAAGTATTTGATAAAGAAGATTAATTCAAAAATATAAAACTAAGTTAAATTTTTGTTCATAAAGCTTTTCTTGTTTTTACCATTATAAACTTAAAAATAAAAGGGAAATTAACTAAGACTCTTGCTAAAGGAAATGGTATCTTGGAAATTCCTAGAATGAGTCCTCTGTTTTTAGGGACTGATGACATTTTTTAATAAATTTTGCTTCTAAGTATTTTGTCGTAAGTACTTAATTGTATGAAAATACCACCGTTTGAGAAAGGTTTTCTGTTTGTCAATGATAATTTTTAAAATTATCTACTTAATATGAATGTTTTAAATTCTAAGGGCGCTACCTGTTCATAGTTGAAAATTAAAAACCATGCAGGAGGGTAAGATACTTAATTAAATACTTAATTAAAATACTTTAATTAAAAGGTAAATACTCCCTTTACCCTGGTACCCTAATCTCAATTCATTAGACCCATGAAGGGGGTGCAGGATGAGAGGTCCTGAAATGTATCACTTCGGCATAAAGATTATTTTGAGTTAAAAGTAATAAAAACCCAGCAGATGCAAGAAAAGCTCTCTGCCTCTCCTGAAACTGCCTAACTTTACATTGAAAAGGAGAGCCTGCAACAGAAAGAGAACTATTATTAGAGACTTCCCTTTACCTAAGGAACTCAATCTGAATAATAGGACGACTTTGTTTTTCCGAATACCTTATTTCACCTTTCTGCTAATGAGCTCTCTCCCCTTTGTATCCTCAGGCCCATATCCTGCTCTTTATAAGGGTCATGTTGCTTCCTTGTCTTTGGAATTTCATGTCTATGTGGATTCTCCATACTTACACCTATTAAATTTTATTTTCTCCTGTTAATCTGTCTCGTGTCAGTTTGATTCTGAGTCCAACTAGAAGGAACATAGGGCAGAGGAAGTTTCTCCTTCCTGACACATGTCACAGCATTCCGCTATCCCATCTGCCATTTATTTTCCAGCTGTAAGTACTATTAAGTATTTGTAAGAATTTTTTAATATAAAAGTCTAACTTTCTTCCTCTTTCTTTTTGGTGGAGCTGCGAATTTTTTGGAATTGTGAATATTCTTTTGAAATATGGAGCCCAACTAAATGAACTTCATTTGGCCTACTGCCTGAAGTATGAGAAGTTTTCAGTATTTCGCTACTTTTTGAAGAAAGGTTGTCCATTGGCACCGTGGAACCATATTTCTGAATTTATAAGTCATGCGATTAAAGCACAGGTGAAATATAGGGAATGGTTGCCATCTCTCCTGCTCGCTGGATTTGACCCACTGAATCTACTATGCAGCTCATGGTAAGAAATCCTACCATAGTAAAACTTTTCCTTTTTGAGTGAATATACTACCTTCAATTTCTCAAGATTCCCATATTGGGAGAAGTGTGTGTGTGTGTGTGTGTTTATGTATGTTTGCATATGATGTCTAGGTTAGAGTGAAGGAGTAGGGGATTCCTAATAGTGAGATTGTAAGAATCCTAATAAAAAGTAAGAGGTGACTGGAAGGGAGTAGGGAAGGATGGATTCTTTGGAGAGGGCTATTTTTTCTACTTAGGCCATCTCTCATGCTCTTAAAAATGCCTGTGACTCATGGAACCAGAAAAGACCTCGAATAACCAAAGGAATATTGAAAAAGAAAGCCAGAGTTGGTGGCATCACAATTCCAGACACAAAGCTGTCATCATCAACACAGTACCATACTGTGTGCACAAAAACAGACACATAGATCAATGGAACAGAATAGAGAGCCCAGAAATAGACCGTCAACTCTATGGTCAACTAATCTTCGACAAAGCAGGAAAGAATGTCCAATGGAAAAAAGACAGCCTCTTCAACAAATGGTGTTGGGAAAATTGGACAGCCACATGCAGAAAAATGAAATTGGACCATTTCCTTACACCACACACGAAAATAGACTCAAAATGGATGAAGGACCTCAATGTGAGAAAGGAATCCATCAAAATCCTTGAGGAGAACACAGGCAGCAGCCTCTTCCACCTCAGCTGCAGCAACTTCTTCCTAGGAACATCGCCAAAGGCAAGGGAAGCAAGGGCAAAAATGAACTATTGGGATTTCATCAAGATCAAAAGTTTTTGCACAGCAAAGGAAACAGTTAACAAAACCAAAAGACAACTGACAGAATGGGAGAAGATATTTGCAAACAACATATCAGATAAAGGACTAGGATCCAAAATCTATAAAGAGCTTAGCAAACTCAACACCCAAAGAACAAGTAATCTAATCAAGAAATGGGCAGAGGACGTGAACAGACATTTCTGCAAAGAAGACATCCAGATGGCCAACAGACACATGAAAAAATGCTCCACATCACTCGGCATCAGGGAAATACAAATCAAAACCACGATGAGATACCACCTCACACCAGTCAGAATGGCTAAAATTAACAAGTCAGGAAATGACAGATGCTGGCGAGGATGCGGAGAAAGGGGAACCCTCCTACACTGTTGGTGGGAATGCAAGCAGGTGCAACTGCTCTGGAAAACAGCATGGAGGTTCCTCAAAAAGTTGAAAATAGAGCTACCCTATGACCCAGCAATTGCACTACTGGGTATTTACCCTAAAGATACAAACGTAGTGCTCCGAAGGGGCACGTGCACCCGAATGTTTATAGCAGCAATGTCCACAATAGCCAAACTATGGAAAGAACCTAGATGTCCATCAACAGATGAGTGGATAAAGAAGAGGTGATATATATATATATATATACACATACACACAATGGAATACTATGCAGCCATCAAAAGAAATGAAATCTTGCCATTTGTGATGACGTGGTTGGAACTAGAGGGTATTATGCTTAGCGAAATAAGTCAATCGGAGAAAGACAACTATCATATGATCTCCCTGATACGAGGAAGTAGAGATGCAACATGGGCTGTTTAGGGGGTAGGAAAAGAATAAATGAAACAAGATGGGATCAGGAGGGAGACAAACCATAAGAGACTCTTAATCTCACAAAACAAACTGAGGGTTGCTGGGGGTAAGGGGGTCGGGAGAGGGTGGTGGGGTTATGGATATTGGGGAGGTTATGTGCTATGGTGAGTGCTGTGAAATGTGTAAACCTGGCGATTCACAGACCTGTACCCCTGAGGCTAATAATACATTATATGTTTATAAAAAAATTTTAAAAATTAAAAAAAAATGCCTGTGACTCAATAGCCAAAATATGGAAGGAACCTAGATGTCTATCATCAGATGAATGGATAAAGAGGATGTGGTGTATATATACGCAATGGAATACTATGCAGCCATCAAAAGAAATGACATCTTGCCATTTGCAACAACATGGATAGAACAAGAGGGTATTATGCTGAGTGAAATAAGTCAATCAGAGAAAGATAATTATCATATGATCTCCCTGATATGAGGAATTTGAGAGGCAGAATGGGGGGTTTGGGAGGTGGGGAAGAAAAAAATGAAACAAGATGGGATCAGGAGGGAGACAAACTATAAGAGACTATTAATCTCACAAAACAAACTGAGGGTTGCTAGGGGGAGGAGGGGTATGGAGAGGGTGGTTGGGTTATGAGCATTGGGGAGGGCATGTGGTGAGTGCTGTGAAGTGTGTAAGCCTGATGATTCACAGACCTGTAACCCTGGAGAAAATAATACATTATATGTTAATAAAAATAATTTTTAAAAGGCCTGTGACAGAATGGTTGTAGCTGCTTTGGAGATTTCTGTTGTCCTTGAGTCTACTAGAGTGAATACGCTCGTCCTGTAGCATCTTGTCTATTTGAACTTGGTCTCCCTTAATAAATACTGATTTGTGAAGTAACTGATGATATATGAAAGTTGAGTCAGGATTTTTCTTGGGCAAGAAGAGGACACTTTCTGCCAGCCTCCAGCTTTTGCAAAAGTTTTAAATGTCTAGATAGAACTGAGAAAGTAATTGTAGCAATGAAAGAACTCTTGGTCTGATAAGTCAAATGAGAAAATAGAATGAAAGTCTCTAAGAAAATGGAGCACATGGATATTTTATAAAATTTCAGTGAAACATCTAGATGGCTTCATTCTTGTGCTTCAAAAACTAGTTTCCCCTCTCTCTCTCTGCCTGCCTCTCTGCCTACTTGTAAGCTCTCTCTGTCAAATAAATAAATAAAATCTTAAAAAAAAAAACAAAACTAGTGTTCACTGAAATAATGTTTAGTCAAATACTATATTTTGCATTTCAGCAGAAAAATGCTTTGATATCTAGTTATTTGAGTTTTTCATTAGAAAAGAGGTCCTCTTTGTGGTTCATGCAGGCAACATTAGTGTTCTGTACTTGTATGTTTAGTTTGTACTTCTGGGACTCCATCTTTCCCTTGGTGGGTTCTGCACCTGCATATGATGAACAGGTCTGTATTTGGTAGGATCCCAGTACCTCGCCTTTTTATTACATCTGCCAGTATATAGAATTCAGGAATTTTTACCAAGTAGATGTTTTATTCTTAGGGCTATCATCCCTTTTGATACTAAGTGTTTCAGGTATGTGGTTTATAAGGAAAAGCTGCTTTCTGGTAGGTTGTTTGAGGAACATAGAAGTAAAAACAAAGTTGAGAGATGCATTCTGATTCCTATTTTACTTTTTTGTGTATAGCGTTACAACAGGTGGAATACCTAATTGTATTTACTTCTTTCCTACTGGCTGACTAATATCCAGTCATTTGTCAGATACTCATTGTTGCAATTCTCTCTATATCTTTTGAATAAAATTTCGTAGAAATTCATTGTGTTTTTAGATAATTGAATGAAATATAAAGATTATTGGCAATTCATTGAGGAATCACTGACCTTTAAAAGTTATTTTTATGTGCTTATTTGTCTTAACCCCCATACATGTGCATGCATACTGAGAAACACTTGCTAAGAAGTGGTCTATCTAGCTATTGACAAAGTCATTTAAGTACCCTTAACTATTAGCTTAGTGAATTTTATGGTTGTTTTGGGCTCCTGACAGCGAACAGCAGTTGCCTCTCAAATTTCTAGGATTCACTCTCCAACTGCTGCTATAAATCCAGGCCAGCACGTGGGGTAGCTATGGACAGCCCTGACAGTATGTCTGCATTTCTCTGTCACCCAGCGAGATGCTTGTCCTCATGGCTCCCACTCTCTTCTCAGCAGTACTCTTTGTGTTCCTCCACTGAAGCTACTAACTCGACTCTCTACTACTTGTCCATTACTTTCAGCCTTCACACTAACTTCTGGTTTCTGGTTTATTTTTTCTTTAACCGACACTTAGTAGGCACTGTTTTAAGTTTGGTACTGTATTAACTCATTTAATATAGAATACAGTGGATATTGTTATCTTTGTTTTACAGAGAAGGAAGTTGAGGCCCAGAGTATTGAACATACTTGCTGAAGCTCACATAGCTAGTTAGTGCTCTGCCGCCTTAGTCCTGTGTGTCCACATGGGCCCTTTAGTTACATCACTTAATTTCAGCTATCTTAATCCCTTGCCTAACCTGGGAGGGATATGTGCCAACTTCTCTTGCTCCTTCCTATTCCTAAGTTAGGAAGAACCTATATAGGGAAAAAAAATTAAATATTGCCTCTTTTCCTTTCCTCCTCAGCCAACCACCTAGACTGCTGGAAAGAGAGGGAATTATTTCGCTTTATTCTCTCAGAAGGCTTTGTAAAATACACTCTTCCAGTACCCAGTCCTGATACAGGATCCTCCCTTTCTGCATGTGAATAGTTCGTTTAAAAATTTGTGTGTTATATGGAGTACCTAGGTGGCTTAGTTGGTTAAGGGTCCAATTCTTGATTTCGGCTCAGGTCATGATCTCAGGAATGTGAGATTGAGCCCTGTGTTGCACTCTGGGGGCTCTGGAATGGGTGTGGAGCCTGCTTCAGATGCTCTCTCTCTTCTCATCCCTCTTCCACCCCCCCCGTGCCCCCCCCCAGGGTGATGCTCTCTCTGTATATAAAAGGAAAAAAAAAACAATGCGTGTCTTATATTTCTTGTCATATTTCTGTGTGCTCTATTCATTGGGTGTGTTAGGATAGAAAAGAGTTGAGAACCAGTAAGCTACAATTTATTTTGAAGTAAATTGTAAAACTTTCATCTATCTAGACTGAGAATACCGCTTACATATATTTTACTCCAAATGAGTAACTTTAGTCACTTTATATTCATTAGAAAAATACAATGGAAAATTTCACTTTAGCAATGGAAATGCTTAACATGGTCAAATTTTTGTTCACTGATCTTTTATTGAATGTATAAAGCTAGTGTTTATGCTGAATATGATAAATGTTTTGCTTTCTTTGATCAAATTTACATTCAAAGAGCTGTTACAAGAAAAATTCTCCCATAAAAATTCCAATATGTTGTTAAAGTGGATTTTGGTTGTATCTTATTTATATCACACTTAAGTCTGTTGCTTACTCTTTGTCATGTAAATTATAAATGTCTTTCCTAGTATTGCTTGCCTTAAACAGTCTTAAAAAATGTATCTGGCTGAATAATTGCCTGTCACAATATAATCTACAGAGTTGAAATATTTTTTCAACTTTAAATGCAAGACTAGGGACGCCTGGGTGGCTCAGTTGGTTGGACGACTGCCTTCGGCTCAGGTCATGATCCCAGAGACCCGGGATCGAGTCCCGCATCAGGCTCCCAGCTCCACGGGGAGTCTGCTTCTCCCTCTGACCTTCTCCTCGCTCATGCTCTCTCACTGCCTCTCTCTCAAATAAAGAAATAAAATCTTTAAAAAAAATAAAAATAAAAAAAAAATAAATGCAAGACTAAGTACACCCCCCAGCCCTTGCCCAAATGTAATAGGTGAATAATAGAAAGTAAATGTCATCTGTGCATTTAGTTGATTAACTGTCACTTGTTTATGATTATACTACTGCTTTGTACAGTGTAATGGTCAATGTAGTACAGTAACAATACATTTTTAGTGCCATTACCAGTATTTGTGTAATATACTCACCATTATATTAACTAAAGCTGTATAAGCAGATTTATTTTTTATGTGTGTGGTTAGATAACTGCATAAAAATGACTTTGTGTTTGGTCATAGTGAGACTTAAAGCACACTTTAGCAGAAAAATGAAGCCATTAAAAAAATAAGGAGCTAGAATTAAGTAGCCTTTGGTGCAGGGTACTAGAAAGTCAAGGGAATTGTTTACTTTTGAGTATATTTTATCATTTTATTTTTTCTCAATATTTCCTGATAAGTTGTGATTTCACTGAGAGCTTCCTACGAAGTAGAAGATTTTCCTAAAGCATTTGTGCTACACTTTTTAAGTTCTTTCTTATTTATGCTTGCATATTAGAGAATTAAGAATTTGGGAAATAATTTTCATTCTCTCTAATCAGTCATTTCAAGGACACTTTGACCCTGAGTTACAAGAATTAAGTTATCTTTGAGATGATATATTGAGAGTATTACTCAATTTCTTTCCTTTCATTCTATTTTTCCCCCTTCTTTAGTCCTTGCTCAGTAATATCTTCAAAAAAGCAACCGTGGAAGGAATTTCTGAAGTAATTACCAGAGGCCCTAATCATTTTATTTTTATTTGAACAATGTGATAGAGTAGGGGAGTATCTAGTTGAGTACAAATTAGGTAATCCTGTTAGAATTTGGAGTTACCCTTAAGCTATGACTAAATTTCATGTGTATAATATTTTAAGTCCTATCAAAAATGCAATACTGAAAATTTCAGACCACTTCTAGTAATAGCAAATATTTATGTAACATTTTTGTTTTAAAGGTATATTTATGTATTGTTTCATATTATTTTCACCAAAATGAACTGAGATAGGTAGGTTAAGTATTATTCTCATTTTAGAGACCAAGATCTAGGGCTTAAAAAACTTAAGCAAAAAAAAAAAAAAAAGAGAGAGAGAGAGAAAGAAAGAGAATTTAGACAACATATTTGTAAGTAGTAGAGGTGGTATTAGAAACCAGAACTTTTCTTAGACTAATGCTCTGTTCAGTAGGATTCAAGTGCTTATAAAATTGGGGGGAAGTCTCCTCTGGCTGGGTTGGTAGGAAATTTTGATATTATTTTGAAAAAATAGAGGGAAAACTGTTTGTCTTGAACACCTTTCAGTCCTTAAAGACAAAACTTATTCTGGTACATCTTTTAGAACTGAATCTATAGTGGGGAAGGTTCCTAGAGGGGTACAATTTTATGTCCCTGGGAGTTGGACAGAAAAAGTTCGTCTCTCCCATATATTCAGTTTAGAGTTAACTTGGGGTGTTTGGGCATTATCCTTTCAGGGGTATTAAATTGTGTGTATGTGAGGGGACCAGTCTAGGTTCAGCAAGATGGTCCGAGGAGGGAGGAGGAATGGCAAATCCACAGATGGCGCTGGTGCTGTTTCTCTTTTTCTTACCATTGATGCTGAGAAATGGAGATTCTCTGGTCACCTACTGGACAACTATACACAGAATCGATTCATTTTCTTCTAGGAACCTGTAGATGATTATTTGTATCCACTGAACTTCCTCCAGTTACACGATTATTTTCTGTGCCTCAGTTTTCGCTCTTGCTTCTATACTACAATGTTGTAAGAATAGTTATATGGTGTTTGTTTTCAGGATGAACCCTTTTGTGTCTAATGGTGTGTTAACGTCTTCCCAATATAGGATTGACTCAGTCAGTGATGATACCCTTATCTTCACTTTGGAGTTTACCAATTGGAAGAGGCTTCCTCCAACTGTTGAGAAGATGCTCTCCACTCGTGCCTCAAACTCTTGGGCTCTGCAGCAACATATTGGTAAGAAAGTACAATTTTAAACATGTTTCACTACTTTTCCTTCTCTTCCTTCTCTAGCTATGTTATAATTTTAAGCGACCAGAGTCAGTGGAGAGCATACATTAAATTGGGCATCATTTGCATTTTCTTTATGTGGGGAAAGGATGGGGCTGTGGTGGTGGTGATGGGGGTCGTAGTAATTTCCTTCAACAAAAGTCATATCTGATTTGGTAAGTTTAGCCTCAGGAACGGGTATTTATTGATATTTTTATTTAATGGTATCCTTTTATTTCCAGTAAGGATTATGTAAACAAAAGTGAGTCCTAAAATTGTTGTTAGTGTATATTTAGTTTGTGCTCAGAAAAACGGTGAACCTAATTTTCCTCTTAGGAGTGTGTGTGGATTTGTGTTCTCTATTTAGTAATTTGCATCTCTAAAAGGAAATATTACCATCCCTTATTTATACCTGTTCTTACTGAATGCATGCCAGTGTGTTGGTATGATAAAATTGTCAAAGTGAGCTTGGTGAAAATTATAAATTGATTGATACTTTAAATGACTGTTTTAAAAGAAATTCTCAACTTCCTCTCACTAAAGTTTTTTAAGCTAGTTATAAAAAAGCATACAGCAGAAGATTTTACACAAGGAAACCAGTTTAAGCTGAACATAATATATTGCCAAGTATTCCTATTTACTTATTCAGATTTATTTTACTTTAACTATATTTTGTTAAACAGATTATATGTCTTAAGTTGGGAAAATTATTTCTTCACTGCTATTTTTGCATGAAATGTAGCTCTTCATAAAACATGTTGAATAGGTTTTTAACAAGTGAACTTATGCATATGTAGAAATGTGTCTTGTAATTTCTTGCAAAATTACATTTAAGTAAATTTTTTCAATCAAAAACAGACTTTAAGGAAAATATGCTCTTGAACTGAGGTGTATTCAAACTCTTAGAGAGTTTCTATTGAAGAAAAAAGTAATCTGTTTGGAGTCTGAGTCTTTTCATACAGAATTTCTTTAATGATAATGTTGGAAAACTCACTTGCATTTAATTCTTAATGTTGAAAATTGCATCTTCTTTATGTGAAGCAGCAGAGAACAAATATCTATTCAAAATAGATAGAATATGATGGATTTTGGAAACAAAAGTCAAATAAGGGAGCATATGCCAAATGGGAAAATTATTGCAGTGTATCAATTAGTAAAGATATGTGAGAGTTTACTCTGAAGACTTTAACATATGGCAGGTTTGTCCAGATGAAGGTAAAACTTGTACATGAGTACATTACCCTGCAGTGGACTAAATCCATCAAGGGCTTCTTTATTTAATTAGGCACTAGGTAGAGCTTGTGTAGGGTAATAATCATTATCTCTAAGAGGATTTTATTTTGGCTAAAGATTTGCAGAAGTCTTTCTCAGAGGTACTAACGTAGCTGATGCTTTTCTGGCCAACTTCTCTAGCCCAATCCTCTTTTCTTGGTTCCATTTCCATGCATCCAGCTGCCCTTTGTATTTTGCATGTTTTGACACATCCAAAATGTGAACTTGTCGGTCGTTTTTCCAACTAGTTCTGCTCTTCCTCCTGTATCCTGGTTTGAGACGTGGAATGGTTTGGAGCTGTTGACCCAGAGTTGTGAATTATTCTTGGCAGCTCTTTGTTACTTGTTTCATCATGAGCAGTCTTGATTTTGCGCCTGCTACTTGGCAAGGTCTGCCAACATTTTTTGGTTCTCACAGCTGGCAAGGGGGCTCTTGTCATCTAGGGGGTAGTGGTGAGGGATGCTGCTAAACATCCTACAATGTGCAGGGCAGACAAAGAATTAGCTGGACTCAAATGTCAGGAGTGCTGAGTTTGAGAGAATGATCTACATTGTCTCTTGGGTTGTCCAGTTTTAGGAAGGCCTTTTAATTCCTATCATGGGAAGCCTTTCCAACCCTGTTCTTATTGCACACTTCTTTGGAAAAGCTTGCATTCTTCCAGCTAGTTATATTGGTCTCTCAAGGTATACTTTACTGGTTCTTCTTGTGCAAATAATGGGAGTCATTTAATGTCAGATTTTATTTTAGTTAAGGCTGAGAAAAAGACATGTCCATCTACTCAGTTGTTTGAATTTCCAATAGTATTATGCTTTTCTTCCTTTCTTTAGTTCAAGGCTCTCTCTCACTCTCTCTCACCAACTTCCCTTTTTGCCTTCAGTTTTCGGGATACCACATTTCTTTCTTTCTTTCTTTTTTCTTTTTCTTTTTTCAATAGGATCCAGGCCCAGAATGGAGCCTGACTCGAGGGTTAAACTCATGACTCTGAGATCAAGACCTCAGCTGAGATCAAGAGTTGGACACTTAACTGACCAAGCCACTCAGGCACCCTGACACTCCCATTTCTGTATATAAGTTATCTTTATTTGGATCTTTAGTTGTAGGATTTCTGGTGAGCAGAAACATGACCAGAAACAACACCAAAGGAAGTGAGCCCAGAAAAACAACTCTTGACTACCTCTCAAATACATGACAGTTTTGCTTTTACCCACTTTCTCCAGTAACTTATCATGGTAGTAGAAACTACATTGTCAATATATTTCTTTAAATTTTTTTGGAAAAGATGCTTCTTACAGCTCTACAACTATTAGTGAGCTCCTAGATAATTTCAGCTCTGTAGCTTGTTAGGTATATTAGTATCTATCTCAAGGAAAGGATTTTCTCCATTTTTTTAAGGCCCTTTTCAAGTCTTGGAGATGCCATGTACTTGGTCAAAATTCTCCTTTCCTTACCTTTTTCCTCCATAAGAAAATAGCAAGTTGTTCTGGTAGTTTATAAATAAAAAGGACAACTAGTCCCTTGCTGCTCATCTTTTAATCATGAAGTCAGATTTGTCTTCAAAAAGTTGTTTTTGTTTTTGTTTTTGCATGAGAAAGGAAATGTATACCAGGTAAAATTTACTGACTGTCCACAGCTTTAATGACAAATTTTAAATCATGTGCCTTATATATACACCTTATATATACATCTTAGAAACATCATTTTAACCATGTAGTAGTAGACTTTTTTTTTTTAAGATTTTATTTATTTGACAGAGAGAGATCATAAGTAGGCAAAGCAGCAGGCAGAGGGGGGCGGGAAGCAGGCTCCCTGCTGACCAGAGAGCATGATGTGGGGCTCGATCCCAGGACTCTGAGATCATAACCTGTGCCAAAGGCAGAGGCTTAACCCACTGAGCCACCCAGGCACCCAGTAGTAGACTTCTTAATAAAAAAACTTGCCAATCCCTGACCAGCTGTCCAAGATAAAGTCTAAGTAATTACATTCTTAGGGATAAAAGCACTTGGCTTAGTTCATTCCCCCTTTGATGGTCAAATATGTATAATTCTATCCAGAGTATTATAAGAATCTGAATTCTACAAAGAATCTAAAAGGGCCCCAGGAAACTCTCTTGATCTATTTATTTCAGTGTTCTTCTGCTTTGTTCTTAAAGGATTTAAAGTAGTTTATACATGTAGATTATCACAGAACAGTGAAGCAGAAGTAAAAAGTGAAAGCAAGAGAAAAATGAAAAGTAATATTGAGGATGGGTCTAAAATGGAGTCAGGGAGAGCTTGTAGATCCGAAACCTGTCTGTGGATAGGCTATAAGTTTGGCTCTGACTAACCTCTCTAGTCATTGACACTAGGTTACAGAGATCATTATGTAAAACAAACTTATTGCTCAGAAGTAATATTCATGGACAGTTTTCTAGACAATATCTTGGCAGCCATAGTTTCTTAGGACTTTATTTTACCAGTCTTTAATGTGGGCTCTTGCTATCATACCTAACTATAATTCAGTAAAAGTGGATCTTCGGGGATCATCAGTACAGTGTCATCCAGGTATTAAGGTATCTGTTGCTCTGACTTGACCAGGGCTGGATTTGTAATATCTGGAGGAGTGGATGACCTATATGTACTTCAGCAGTTTACTCTAAGTATTATATCTTTCAACTCCATTTCTTTAAAAAATTTCATTTATTTAAGTAATATCTACACCCCACACAGGGCTCAAACTCATGACCCCAAGATCAAGAGTCACAGACTCTTCCAAATGACCCAGCCAGGCGCCCCTCAACTCAGTAGTAGTAATAATAGTGTAGTAGTTAACAATGAATCTAAAATTACACTACTTAAGAAGCATCAGTGAACAGCTATTTTATGTTGCAGGTTGAGTTGAGAACATATTTTAAAGAGGTAGTTGAGCTTCAAAGTAGAAGCAAAACAAAAATGGAACATAAAGGTTGATTTGTGGTAGGTTAAGTGTTCTGTTTGTGAAACCCAAAGAACATTATGAGAACTCCTCGCTAAATATGGTGGACTGAGCAAGTATCCACAACCAGCATTTCCTCTGAAACTTTGAGCAATACTCGTAGTTTTGGAGCAATCTTTGGAGCAGTCCTCATGTACTCTTCATGACAAACCCCTGCCTGCAGTAAGTGCACCAAACTGACAACATGTAGCACCTTATTTTAAGAGATTGTTACATTTGCATTTAAAAAATTGAGGAATAACTACCAGAAACAAATTTAGCAATGGCTTATCTATAATCCTTTCTGATACTATTTTTTTCCCCAGCTTTATTGAAATATAGTTGATGTATATAACATTGTGTAAGCTTGAAGTATACCTTTTTGGTAATAATTAACCAGCATTCCAGTTGTCTATTCAAGCCATTTCTAGTTTAAGGTAATAAAATGTATCCAGTTTTAAATATATTCTGTTTATCTATATTTATATTTTATATTTATATATTATATTATATTATCTATATTTATATTCTGTTATCTATAGCAAGAGCGTGTATTTTATGCAAAAGGTGAATCTCATTTCTTGAAGGTACATCTTTCAAGATATATATATTTTTAAAAGTTATTGATTTATTTACTTTGACTAATTTCTACACCAACATGGGCTTCAAATTCCTGACCCTGAGATCAAGAATGCCATCCATGCTTTACTAACTGAGCCAGCCAGGTGCCCCTTAAGATGTATCTTTTATAGCATTAAGTTACTTGTTAAAAAGATGGGAGGTATGGCACAGCCTTATTTCAGGGTAATGGAGAGTTTTAACTCTTCTGCTACTTTGTCTCTCATCGTAGTGACATATCCATGTCCAAGGAAAGGTCAATAAAAGCTACAAATAGTATAGGGATGTATTTGGTAATGAGTATTTATACAAATGCTGTGTGGTGGAATTGCTCAACTAAAAGCTACCTGCTTCTTATTTTAAATACTGATGACCAAAAGTCCAACTTGCAGTTTTCAGATAATTACGTTCAGTAAATTGGAAGGTCTAAATTTGGTAGGGATCAGGAAAATATTTGGAGTAAAGAGCTGTTCTTCTAAAACGACAGGAAAAATGGTGTATTATATAGGACCATGCCCATAGAATTAATAAAGCTCCATATTTGGTGAGACTCAGAAGCCACTATTCACGGTGGTTTTCAACTCTAGAGGCATTTCCTCTGGTTTGAGGCATTATCACTACGAACTCCAACAGTAATTGCCTCTCATCTTGAAAAATTAAACATGTGATCTTCTATTTATAGAGTAGAAAACTTGACCTCCAAGATTCCAGCCATATTGTTGGCCTTTATAACTCCAGCAGAATCATGCCTTGATTAACAGTGTCCTAAAGACTGCCCTTATTGTTAGATTTAAGAGCCAGACTTAGTTTTGGTTTTTTTTATGAGGAATTTATAGTTAACTTAAAATTTTAACAAGATTCCATCTGCCTATTTATAATTTTAGCTTCACACAGCCTCTTACTAATCCAAGTGTAGCATCACATAGCATTTCTTACTAATCCGCATGGGGGTGTGTGTGTGTGTGTGTGTGTGTATGTGTGTGGTGGGGAAATTCTTGCTAAACTAGGTACTAATGGGTTGTAGCTACAGTTGCTGGGATATTTTGCCATTAAAACTGTTGTGATGTTGTCAGTAGTCTGTTGGTAAGCTAAAAGAGGAGAAAATGTTGCCCTAGAGCAATTACAACAGAATTTTTAATGATTTTTTAAAAAAAGGTTTTAAAAAAAGATTTATTCATTTGACAGAGTGATAGAGTGAGAGCACAAGTAGGCAGAGCAGCAGGCAGAGGGAGAGAGAGAAGGAAGCTCCCTGCTGAGCAGGGAGCCCTAGGTGGAGCTGGATCCCAGGAAGCTGGGATCGTGACCTGAGCTGAAGTCAGATGCTTAACCGACTGAGCCACCCAGGCACCCCTAAAACAGAATTTTTAAAAAGTATTTCAGGTATCACATCATCAGTATTATTTGAAAGACCATCTTACTCCTCCTGCTTATGTACTGTGTTGGATATGTGCACAGGCGGATCCCGGGGACAGCTGTATCCCAATTAAAAAAAAATATTTTCTAGACCCAAAATATCTATTTTAGGGTGGAAAGCCAATTAGAATAGAAGCTTTAGCTCTTGATAGCTTGTTCATTTGAGAATTTTTAAATCATTCAATCTGTAATTTTAGTTACAAATATGGACCACAGGCAGAAGTCTTCAGTGAAGAGAAGCTATCTTTTAAGTATTTCTGTAGGTGGACATTTACAAATCTCGCTGTTTATATCCATTAATTCCTTAGTGAGTGGATTCTTTAATTACATGTCAGCTCTGTGTTAGACAGACAGAATTTATGAATGAAGAAATAAAGTGAGCATAGTTCTTTAGTGCAGTGACTAAGGGGATGATGATGCCAGATCATGGCAGAGACTTAACATGTTTTATAGATTGAAGGGTCTCAGTTTGTAAAAACAACAACATTAAAGATTTGATTAGATAAAAGTGATTATTTATGTAATAAGGTTTCAGATAAGCCAGAGGGAGATGGGATTAGCCTTAAAGAGGCCCATCTCTTTGAGAGAAGAAGAGCAATGAAGCTGGTGTGGTTGGAGATAAGTTTATAGTTGGAGAACTAGGCCTGCAGAGAGATGGGCGCTGAAGACCTCCTGTTTGACTTTGAAGTAGGAAGGAAATGGCGCAGAGAAGACTTAAGTGACAGTGGGGTGGGAACCGGATGTTTGAGAATGGTGGTTGTGCGAAATGAATGAGGGATAGGAAAGGAGCTCCCGTGCAACCCTACAGACCTGGTAGAGGTTGCAAGTGGTACTAGCTTGTATGATTATGGGATCATTTTTTCCCCAACATCGATTCTCTTTCTCTGTGTTGAAGTACAGAAAGAGAGTGGTTAGATTGGTCCTGGAGATTGCCAGAGCCTTTAAAGAATTGAGGATGATAAAATAATGTAAGTGATGGGCCTCCTGGAATCCAGTCTGAATAGGAAAGGACATGAGAAAGGAAGGGATCTGATAGACCAGTGATAGGAAGAGTCTGGGGACCTGAGGTCTACATGATACTAAAGATTGAGTGTACTGGCAGTAAGGGAGAACAGAGTCTGGAAGGACAGGCAATAGTATATGCTGGAATTTAAAGACAGAAAGCCATAGGTCTGGAATTGGTGCAGAACCACGAGAATGCTCCATTTGCCTCCTAGACTTTGTGGTAGGTGTGACAGGGGTGGAAGAATGAGAAAATGCTGTGTGAGAAATTGGTCAAGGAGGTAATTTCCTGGCGAGGATCAGGCTTCTGTGAGGACAGAGGTGGAGAGAGTTTTCTCTACAGAGTTCTAGATGTAGGTGAGTTTGTTTATGGTAGAATGGGGTATCCCGAAAACTTTATGGAATAGTTATAGAGGCAGTTAAAGTTTGCTTTATAATATTGAGTCTCATTTTTCCTCTTGTCTCAAATTACTGTGTTATAATACCCTAAACAGGGTAGGGTAATGAAGAATGTATTTTTCTAGGAGATTCTAAGACCATGATTCATTTTTTATTTTGATAACCACCGGAAATTGCTTAGGCTAGATGATTTTAGTAACTTTCCAATATTCTAGGCTCCAGAGAGGCATTCTAAGGTGCAAAAGAGGAAGATGAAATTGCTTATCAGTGATTAAATTCCCTTTCATTTTGTCTTTTCTCTACTAGTGATGTAGTTGTAAGAATTGAGATTTTGTCTCTCCCCTACCCACACTGAACACACATGGCCCAATGCTTTGTACTTATGTTTCCACATGGGTTAGAAAAATGTTTTTTGGAAAATCTGTGTAAGAATGACTACTGATGGTTGGGGCATCTGGGTGGCTCATTTGGTTAAGCAGCTGCCTTTGGCCCAGGTCATGATCTCGGGGTCCTGGGATCGAGCCCCACATCAGGCTCCCTGCTCAGCAGAGAGCTTGCTTCTCCCTCTCCCTCTGCCTGCTGTTCTGCTTACCTGTGCTCTGTCTCTCTCTCTCTCTAATAAATAAATAAAATCTTAAAAAAAAAAAAAGAATGACTACTGATGGGGCAGCTTACTTTTCTGCAGATGTTAGGAAATGGCGATAACGTGAAATGAGTTTATTACATCATTAATAGGCTAATACAGGAAAGGAGTTGAAATGCGAATAGCACAAAGTAATACCGTGGTGGTTAACTTCCTAAAAACGTGACTTTTGAAATATATTAGAGTCTTTGTAGTACTTTATAGTGTGATGGGAGTGACCACAGTAATTGTTTATACAGATAGAGGTTTGCTCATTCTCCTATGACGCAGTATTAAAGAGTCCTTGAACTTAAAGATGGATTATATACTTTTTTTCCCCTAAAATATCACTGTTCTGATTTTTCTTAACCTTCTTTTTCTTGGTGATAAATAGGTATCAGTAGTATGAATCCTAGTGCATATTTTCTAAAAATTCTGTTGATTTAAGGTAAAGGTGGTATTTTAACTGAGTGAAAAAGAAACTACTTTCTGAAAGAAAGCTTTGCTTGGGAAGATAATTCTGAAAACAGATACTAGAAAGTACTTCTATTGTTAAGTGATTTTCTTGCCAAAAACAATGTGCGTCACCTAGAAAAACTCTCATATTGATGCATTTAAAATACTTAGAAACGGTTTCTTGGGTTTTGAATGCATTTAATAAACATGTAGAGAAGCAAAACTTTCTAATTAGCTTATAAACTGATAACAGAAAAAATAGAAATTTATTGGATAAATTTAGATAAAGACTTTTGCATAATTAGGTGGGATCGAATAGTATCCTGATTAGTTCAGCTAAGCTACAATGTATTCCTCCCATTTGGACCTCATTCTTTTATAGGATATTTTAAAATCTAATATCTACATATCTAATATCTAATATCTAATATCTAATAGTTACATCAGCCCTTATATCCAAATATTGAAATAAACTGGACCTAGAGCCAAATCTTGGAATTGCCAAGTCACTAAGAATTAAATTTGTAAAGCTTAGTCAATCACCTCACTCTTGTTAAAATATTATTAATATTAATATTTTTAGTAAAAGTAAAAAAGGTTTTATACCTCTAATATAAACATTTTAAAAAAGTATTTCTTATTTAAGCTTATTTTTTAAGTTGTATGTGTTTTATAGTACAAATATTGTTAACCTAATAGTATATACATATTGTTCATATGTAATTAAGTATTTACACATTGGAGTTATATACTCAAAGACTTTTCCCTCATTGAGTGTGTAGTCAAAACATTTGGGGAATCACTAGATTAGATGGTGTCTAGGATTTGTATGTTATTGTATAGTTTATAAAATGCTTTTGCAAATGTGTTCTAACCTGAACCTCATCAATAGCCTTTCAATGCAGAGAGGTATCATCATGTCCATTTTATAGATGAGGCATTATGCCCATGTTACAGAGGAAGAACTCAAGGTCAAAATATTTAAATGACTTGTCCAAGGTTATACAACTTGTTAATAATGGTTTCTCAACTCCAGACAGGTCTTTTTACTATATGGTACTATTTCCATTCATTTTGCTTATTGCTCTTCTATTGGTCATTCCCCATGTTTTGATTTCCTGCCCTAATCTTTCTGTTATTTATTTTTCAGAACCCTCAGGTAATTGCTTTTTGTATGTTTTCTAGAGTTTTTGATTGTAATCAGTGAAAGGGAGAGAGACTATACTAGTAAATTAAGAAAGACTGGAAACAAAGGATGGAAGTGAATCAGAAAGACAGTATATTCATGATGGAAATATAAATTGTACTAGATGGCCCAGAAATCAAATGAATGCATCTAATGTGGAAAACCGTGCAGAGGAACCATAGAAATATAGTCCAGGCAGATAGATCATTTAAATATTGGCATGAGGGCAGGCTGGAGATGATTGGTTGTGGAAAATATAGATAGTGGGTATGTATGATGTACATGTAGTTCTGTGCTATCATAAGGTTGGCATTAATAAGCATAATGAATTAGGAATTGTGGAGTTTCGTTTTATCATGTTTTGTCTTAGTAAAACTTCATAGAACATGTAGCCTTCTATTTTCAATGTTCTGTCAGTACATATAACAAAAAGAACAAAATTGAATAATTCTGTATAGGAATGAAAGGTTAAAGTTGTTTGCTACTGGATGTATAGATAAACTAGGTTTAATACACTAAAGTGATTGGGTCAGAAAAGTGACTTAAAATTATAGTATGGTTTCAAACATCATTTTCTAGGCTATGATCAGTGCCATAATCCAAGAAGACAGACATGTATTTAACAAATTAAAATCTGGTTTTAACAGGTTTTCATGAAAGTATGTTTTTACATACGTAGAGCTTCTGGGCTATTTCCCTATTATAACTTCAAGACATGGCTTGATCTTCTATCAGCCTAGTGATAACACATCTGGAAATACTATGCATCACTTAAACTTTCATAGGAATTTTGAGAGCTTTGAAATATTGCATATATGACTATAAAGTTCCCTTAGTATTCACTGGCATATTAAACTAAGATGTCACTGAGGTGTATATTGTTGTCTGTGTTAATAATCTGCAGATGAAAGATTCCCTTCAGTTCAAGTGAATATAGTTCTTCCCTCTGAGTGTTCATGGTGCCATTGATCTACTGTGCTTACAGGAGAAAAACCAAAATGGTACAATTAGAATTGTAACCAATCTCAAGTAACTATATGCCTTTTTAAAAAAAATGTGAAATGGAAAGATCTTCTGAAACTTAGGATAGTTTCAGTGGCTTAGAAGATGTTAGAGAACTATTTTGGGTTTTTCAAACTTCAAGGAACCCTAGACTTGGAGTCAAATCACTTGGATCTAATATCTGCTCTTCTGTTGATGTATACACTGTCAACATGGGCAAATTACTTAAAACTTCTCATAGCAGATGTGTGCTGGCCCCGGGGGGCTTGATCACAAATGATTACGTTTATGCATACATATTACATATACATACATATACATACAAACAAATAAATGGTTTCTTTAGCTTTGAAGATAGTGGGGTGGGGTAGTCAGATGGCCTGGAAAGGCTTATTGGCAGGAGGCTGTGGGGCAGCCAGAGGAGATCTCCTCAGCCTGAAGAGTTTGTAAGTCGGTGATTTGTCAAGTCAAAGAAGCTGGTGAGGCATTGAGAATCCTTTAGTCCCAGGTGGGCCACTCTCCCAGGTTCTACAGCCATCCTTCACTTTCCTTCTGGGTGTGTAATAAGGCTCTATGTCAAAGGATTTGCAGAAAGAAGAGATTTCAATTGAGATGCATATTAAACCCCTACTGAATATAAGTAAAAATTCTCTTAACCAGCCTCACTGAAACTCACATATTCCGATCTTGTCGCTTCCTCTGTCAGTCCCACCCGACCATGCCCATGGTTTGCTTAGTGTTTGCAGCAGACAGCCTACTTTCTAGTATGCCTACGTGCTGGTGTTCATACAAGCAGAGTTGTGTGCTTCCCAAGAATTAATTATGCTTGTTTCTAAAGCTTTTATGACATTTGTACATACCCATTGGCCTTAGGCCCAATTATTGTTCCTATCTCACTGGGTGAGAGGGCTTCTTTATTATGTAATAGTTCAACATGGTTAACCTACTCAGTGAAGTTGAACCCACTTACTCATTTGGAAAACTGTGGGCTTTGCAGTTTGGGCATGCTTTTTGTGTGCATTCTTGCTTATCTCTGTGTTGCTCTCCTCACCTGTGTTTTCCCATCTTATAAGTGAGAAAAGGATTTTTTAAGTTTGCAGAATAGGGTAAAATTTAAACAAGATACAGAAACACTAGAAATACATGTGCTACGTATTGTAGATGCTGTAGTCCTACTGTCTGTAATGGGGAGTCTCTGAGTTACGGTTTAAGAAAATTCTCATCTTTTCTTAGATTCAGGATTATGTACCAAATCAGGTAACTCCTTAGCTTTTCTTATTTGGCATTTTGAAAAACCGTGGTTTGAGGAGTTTCCCACACTCTTTACAGACTACATTTAGGCCAGTAAGCTTAAAGTAAAATGTTAGATGATGGATTAACTTCAGTGGTTTGGAAGGTGTTGAAGATACCAGAAAATTACAATGGCAGGTCCTACAGGGTATTAGTTTACAGAACACTGGACTTGGAGTCAAACCAGCTGGTCTGATATCAGCTGGGTTCCTGATAGTACTTGCCTCTGCTGTTCTGATCCTGGTTCATTAATCATTATTACATTTCATGAGGATTTATAAAAAATTTCTTAGACTAATAAAAGACTTTAGATTTGATTCACACATAAAACCAATAGTTGTTTTTAATACTCTCAGTTTCTATGGACATTAGCTGCTTTTTTTTTTTTTTAAGATTTTATTTATTTGAGAGAGAGAAAGCATGCAAGCACAAGCAAGGGTAGCAATAGAGAGAGAGGGAGAAGCAGACCGTCTCCTGAGCCGGGAGCCTGATGTGGGGCTCCATCCCAGGCCCCTGAGATCACGACCCAAGCCAAAGGCAGACGCTTAACTGACTGAACCACCCATGCACCCTGACAGTAGCTTCTTTAGTTAACACTTCTCATCTTAGAAAATGAAAAGCTATCGTAACGATTCTTAAGTAAGTACCTCTGTATTGTCCATTAGTTGGTAATTAGCTTTTGGCAGCAGTAGTTTTAAGTGCATGTGCATGCTTTGGGGTCATAGGCTCTTGAGTTTGAATCCTGGCTCTACCATGTACAAGATATATAACCTTTGGAAAGTTACCTAATCCTCTTAAGCCTGTTTTCTTACCTCGATAGGTGTTTTGATAGTATATACCTCATAGGGTTAATGAAGATAGAAAGATAATGTTTGTGAAGTGTATGGGCATGTGACATAGCAGGTACTCAGTAAGTGCTCCTTTCCTCTCTCTCGGTTGTAAATTTTCATTCTGTGTCATGGATAAAAAGAGGAAAACTTCTGCAAATTACTTATTTATTCACTTGATGTGGTTGGTCTAGAGACCATTTGCAATAAAACAGTCAGAGGGATATGGTATTTGCTGCTGTAAGTTTCTATCATTTCTAAAATTAGTTCATCCATTTTTTTAAAAGATTTTATTTATTTATTTGACAGAGAGAAATCACAAGTAGATAGAGATGCAGGTAGAGAGAAGGGGGGAAGCAGGCTCCCCACTGACCAGAGAGCCCGATGCGGGGCTCAATCCCAGGACCCTGATATCATGACCTGAACTGAAGGTAGAGGCTTTAACCCACTGAGCCACCCAGGCGCCCCTTGCCACATCTTTAGAATGTGAACGTTTAATTTTATATGACCCTGAAACTGACTTTTCAGTGTGTGGCCAGCAACTGGAAAGAGGAACTGGAAGGGTGTAAAAAGAATAAAAGGAATAAAGTTTGTTGTGGTCATCCCTACCCAACAAATCTTTCAAAAGTAAGCTAAGTAACATATGCTTTCTCTTTTGCTACAAAGAATTGGAAAGATTTTAAAAAGAAAATTTAAAAAAATTTCATCTTTCCTTTTCTTGTTTCTCCAGCCTCTGTTCCATCCCTCACCCACCTTTGCCGTTTGGAAATTCGGTCCAGTGTAAAACCAGAACACCTACGATCTGACAGTTTCATCTGTCAGTTGCCACTTCCCAGAAGCCTACATAATTATTTGCTCTATGCAGAAGTTCTAAGGATGAATGAAGTTCCAGAACTGGCAGTTACTCAAGATGGAGAAGTCAGCGAAGATACTTAATGCAGCTCATGTCTTACTCTGAACACCACCAAAACAACGAGCCATGCAATACAAGTTCTTCATGATTTTATAGTCATAAAAGATGATTTTTGTTTGTGTGGTTGGTTAGGTTTGTGGGGGGCAATAGTTAAATGCAAATGTTTACAGTTGGGCTTCCTGGTTAAAAAAAAAAATACTGTTAACCTCACTTATGTTAACTTTATCACAGATTCATCACCAGCACATTTTTATGTTGTAGATTCATTTACCTAACATTTTTTGCTTTATTCTGTTAATGAACTGTGATGCTGCTTCTAGTGCTAACCATGGCATATTTCTGCCTATGATTCTGTGTTTGCCTAGGGCTAGGAGCTTCGAAAGAAATGGATAAAACTTTCCTGGAAGTGTACACACAATGGGGTTGAATCTATTATTATTATTATTATTTTATTTGAGGTTGACTATCTTTTATGTTTATAAAAAACTTTTATATTCCATTCTCATCTCTTAATTCACTCAGTTTTTGAAGAATTTCTTCTCATTGGCTTTTCACAGATAAACTCAGGGGAGAACTTTTTTTTTAAAGAATATAGAAAATGAATAATTTTGCTGTTATTGTTGGTGTCCCCCCCCCCTCCCCCCAGTTCCTTGATACTCTCTTTGACTGAAAGAAACTCGCATTTCTGCAAAAGCAAGACTGGACTAAACTCTGAAATAGGCTCAGTTGGAAAAAACTAGGTCAGTATTGAAATAAAGAAGTATTTTACCACATTTAGAATACAAATCAGGAGACTGAGAGGGGCATTTCTGTGGCACCATTTTTAAAAAAAGAAACCTATGTATTTTTGAGTCACTTAGTATCAAATAAAACATTCAGCCTCTGTTCAGCCTCCAAATCTAAGGGCAGCTTTGATCCTATGATGCAGTGATTGCCAGTTATATTATTATTACAATGTTCTTCCTTTTTATTATCTAGATAGGTTATCACATGGTCCTTGATCCTATGAAATTTGGACCTCAGAATTCTAGATTAATGAGACACCACCTCATTGGTTTTACAGATGCTCAATATAAATCTATGGTCAGAGAGAACTAATCACTGGATCAGGTGAGCTGTGGTAATATGCCGTTGGGACCAACCTTAAAAGAAAGTTTATGAAAGCATTACTGTCATGATAGACAGCTAGAAAGTGGGTCCACAGGAGGGCAGGTCTTCTGTCCTAATGGGATCCTGTGGCTTGAAATAGATGGGAGTGTGTCAGCCAGGCCATCCCTGATAGGCCTTTGCTATTTGATAAAAGCAGTGTTGAAGACCAAATAATGGAGCATTGTTAAGGTCCAGAGGGACAACTGAACTCGTGCAGATAAGAGCTATAGTTGCTGCCTGTGGGTGGAGATGGTGTTTGAATGTGGGTATACAGCAGAAATAAGCGTAGATGTGGAAAACCAGGTGGAAATTCTGATACTTAATAAATTCCAAGAATGTATGTACTGTGTAGTAATTTTTAAATGTTGTTCTAATCTTTGTTTTTCCAAACCCTAGGTCTCCGATTTTGAACATAACTGGTTTATTATTAGGGCCAAATGCACATAGAATGTTTCATTTGAGGGTGAGTCTTAGGTGTTTTTGTTCATGTTCAAATGTGTAGTAAAAATTAAACTATCCACAACATCATTTAGATCTTATTCTTAAAAATTCTGAAAATGGATATTTCAGAGACATTTAAAAGACCCTGCTAGGGGCGCCTGGGTGGCTCAGTGGGTTAAACCTCTGTCTTCGGCTCAGGTCATGATATCAGGGTCCTGGGATCAAGCCCTGCATTGGGCTCTCTGCTCAGTGGGGAGCCTGCTTCCCACTCTCTCTCTCTGTCTGCCTCCCTGCTACTTGTGATCTCTCTCTCTCTCTCTCAAATAAATAAATAAAATCTTTTAAAAAATAATAAAAGACCCTGCTATTTAAAACATAAATATAAAATAAAGTATAAAATATGTCTTTCTTTTAGATTACTTTATAATAAAATATTTATGATTTCTATGACTTACAACAAAGATTCAGTGAGAAATCTGAAAGTATTAACAGGTAGTGACTTATAGTTACCAGTTATTTTTTTATTAAGATTTTATTTATTATGGGCACCTGGGTGGCTCAGTTGTTGAGCATCTGCTTTTGGCTCAGGTCATGATCCTAGGGTCCTGGAATAGAGCTCTGCATCAGGCTCCCTGCTCTGCAAGGAGCCTGCTTCTCCCTCTCCCACTCCCCCTGCTTGTGTTCCCTCTTTTGCTGTCTCTTTCTCTCTCTGTTCAGACAAATAAATAAAATTAAATTTAAAAAAAAGATCTTATCTATTTAAGAGAGTGAGTACAGGAGAAAGCACAAATGGGGGAGTGGCAGTGGGAGAGGGAGAAGCAGAATTCCTGCTGAGCGGGGAGCCCAACGTGGGGCTCCATCCCAGGATGCTGGGAACACAACCTGAACCAAAGGCCAACACCTAATTAACTGAGCCACCCAGCCACCCCTATAGTTATAAAAATGATACCTCTGGTTATGAGAACCATAAGTCCTGCCCTATATGCACAGTGATTCTATAATACTCTCCATTTTTATTTTTTATTATTTTTAAAATATTTGTGGTTTTGTTTTTTTTAATACTCTCATTTATTTTTTTTTAAAAAAGATTTTATTTATTTGACAGAGAGAGAGAGGGAGAGCGAGCGAGTACAACAGGGGGAGCATCAGGCAGTGGGAGAAACAGGCTCCCTGCTGATCAGGGAGCCTGATGTGGGACTCCATCCCAGGACAGGATTATGACCTGAGCTGAAGGTAGATGAGTAACAGACTGAGCCACCCGGGTGCCCTTAATACTCTGCTTTTAAAGTCACAGCGAGTCTCAGGAAGAACCTTATAGTACCATAATGGTGGTGCTTATTACTAGAGCCGGATGCAGAGTTAATAACAGTTGTCAAGATTTCTCATACACACACACACACACACACACGATCTTGTGTTATCCTTTAAGTTTATATCCTATTGGTGCTTCCTATCATAGGATATTTTTCCATGATCATTTGATGGCACAGTGGTAACCTGAACATTGTTTATTTATATTTCTATCTCCGTTTTGCCAAGTAGCAAGTGTCTTGATGTGCTCCTTGCCAGTGGATCTGGTTCCCAGAGATGAGTTACACTCCTCTTCTGTTCTGTCACCACCCGTGTCAGTGATAAACCTTGTAGGCAGCCTAAGTGGTATATTTATGTCACATGACCCGTTGATATCTCTAACTTTAGATCTGTTCTTTCAACCTAAGCCCATCTCTAAATCTGCATGAAAATTGCGATGTTTATTATAGATTTTCAAATATTATATCAGGTATAGCTTGAAAACATGAGTATTTTTGACTGGTTACTAAAATTCTAGTATAATTTTGTTGGTCCTCAAAAATGTATCATGAATAATAACTAGTACAAATGTAAATAACCACATCTTCTCTGAAAAGTAGACTTGGTAGTTCCATGAGCATGGGATATAGAAAGAAGTTGAGAAAATACACCTAAAAGTTTGCCTTTCACTTTTATACACCTTTGTATTCTCAGAGATCTATTCCCCTAATTATATTTCTTCATTAGTCATAGAAATATTTGAAAAGGAACTTCCTGTATAATTTTTTTTACCAGCAGGTACCTAGTGCTATTGTGGAAAGATTTTAAGTTGCTAGTGAGGTTGCTAGTAATGTGACCATTTTCAGTTTTGTGATCAAGTGTTTTGTTTATAATTACTATTTTAAAAGATTTTATTTATTTGAGAGAGAGACAGAGAGAGAGCACGAGTGGAGGGGAAGCGCAGGGAGAGAGGGAAAAGGCAGGCTCCCCACTGAGCAGGGAGCCTGATGGGGGGCTCAGTCCCAGGACCCTGGGACCATGATCTGAGACCAAGGCAGATGCTTAAAGTACTGAGCCACCCAGCTGCCCCTATGATCAAGTGTTTTAGATCTAACAATTTAAGAGAATAGCCAGTAAAACTGTATACTGCCTTCTTCCAGTTTCATGAGTTCATCCTTTGTAAAAGCAAATGGAGGCTCTGCCCGCTGGCTTCATACAAATACTCAATTTAAAGAGGAACTCGAAGCTAAAGGGATCTCTAGAGCTTTTCCTGTGAGCTGGGAACATGATAATAGTACCATTATTAGTAGTAGTACTGTTATATATATTATATATATATAATATATAATATACCATTATTAGTAGTAGTACTGTTATTTCCCCTGAATTTTTTGTTCTAGAGCACTTCCCCCCTCCCTTCTCTTGTATCCCAAGAAGCCAGTCACATATAACTGAGTATCAAGACTAATGTGTAGAAGAGAGCCCATACCAAGTGACTCCGTTAACTCATGGTTCTGTATGACCTGGGGTAGTTCGCTGAAAGATAATTTGAGAAAAGAAGTACTATATTTTATTTAGAGCTCGTGTTGGATCTCTGAGTCTACCTACATATTTGCCCTAGGAAAGAATAAAATAAATCTGGCCCATGTTTGAGGGCGTAGAGACTATCATGATAGTTTTAAAAACACGTTTGTTTGTTTTTTTTCCTCTTTACCCTTTTCCCTTTTTTAACAAAACATTTATGGAAAATTTAATATTCCTGTGTGTGACTGTTGTGATTTCCTGTTTTGCTTTCTCTTTCATTGTTTTTCTGTTTGAGGCTAAATTAATCTATCCTCGTCTGTATTTATTATTATTACATTATTAAATGACAGGCAGCCATTGAAAAACAGTACTTTGCATTAAGTAACCTTTAATTACTTGGTAGAAAAATACAGTTTATTTTAGGGGTGCCTGGGTGGCTTAGTGGGTTAAAGCCTCTGCCTTCAGCTCAGGTCATGATCCCAGGGTCCTGGGATCGAGCCCGGCATCAGGCTTTCTGCTCAGTGGGGAACCTGCTTCCTCCTCTCTCTCTCTGCCTGCCTCTCTGCCTGCTTGTGATCTCTGTCTGTCAAATAAATTTTTAAAAAATATATTTAAAGAAAAATACAGTTTATTTTAAATATTTACTTATTTGAGAAAGAGGAAGAGCATGAGCTTGGGGAGGGGTAAAGGGAGAGTGAGAGAGAGAGTGAATCTCAAGCAGACTCCCCACTGAGCACGGAGCCTGATGTGGGGCTTGATTTCACAATCCTGAGATCATGGCCTGAGCTGAAATCAAGAGTTGAGTGCTTACCCAACTGAGCCAGCCAGGTGTCCCCCAAAATATAGTTTTATTTGCAACTATATGTCAGTAATGTATACTGAGAGAACGCCAGTCTGAATTATATTTTTTATGTAAACATATACTTTGAAACAAACTTTGGGTGCAAATTTTAAGTCTTTATCTTCTGTAGTTACTTTAGTGATAAGACATTTAAATTTTAAATAAAAGAACACTTATTAACCTCTCCCTGTGCTAGTAAAAATCTTAAAAAGATTCTCATATAGTAATAACAATAGTAGCACACTTTGTTTCACTTTAAAGAAAAAAATATTTTAAAACTAGGAAGAGGTAGGGGAAGGCAGATAGAGCCATAGTCTTATCATCTGGACCCAATATTAATGTTAACTTATATATTGGAATATTTTCCTTCTCAGGCTTTTAAAAAATCTGTACACAAGGGGCGCCTGGGTGGCTCAGTGGTTTAAAGCCTCTGCCTTCAGCTCAGGTCATGATCCCAGGGTCCTGGGATTGAACCCCGCATCAGGCTCTCTGCTCAGCAGGGAGCCTGCTCCCTCCTCTCTCTGCCTGCTTCTCTGCCTACTTGTGATCTCTGTCTGTCAAATAAATAAATAAAATCTTAAAAAAAAAATCTGTACACAAGTTTGATGAGTGTTTTTCCCCCATAGTTAGAATCAAGCCACTGTTATGGTTTTGTACCTGATCAAGCCTTTTGTTTATCACGTTAATGATACCTGTAGGCAGCCGAGCTCAAGCTGTGGTTACCACAAATTATGAATAGATAAGAGTGAGAAATGACACGTTTCTGGGTTGGTTCTTTCCCCAAGACATCTGCATAAGGCATACAAACCCCTCTCACCTACTTGGAGAGGAGAGAAGAGAGTGAAGGAGAGACCGTTGTGAACCTGGGCTAGTCATCTGGTTTCAGCACGGGCTGGTCCAGTAGTTGCTTATCCTTTGCGAGACTCTATTATAACTGTGTATGCTATGTATTTTTAATGAAGAAATTTAAATACTATTGTTGCAGTAAAGATTAGTGTCTGCATGGTTTTCCTATCTCTTGGCTTCTTTCTCATGCGTAGCACTAATAGATGAAGCAGAACAGGTGGTAATTGCCATTGGTGCGCTGAGAGTTGTGAGTAGCATCTGTTTATGTCTCTTTTACCATCAAATGGTTAGCATAACCTTCTCTTCATTGCTTTCCTATGTGGATGATAAAAATCTATCATGAGTCATTATAAGGTGCTAATTTACACTCTTTCTGACATGATGGAATAGATGAAGAAGAAAGTCCATCTGGTGACTAAATATGACTATGATTTGAATCAAACAATTAAAAAGAAGGCATAATCCTTCTGAGCTTATTACAGCTATTGGATCAAATGGTATGTGCCAAAGATATCAATTCTAAGCTGAGTAGTTCCATAAATAGATGCGTTAATTAGCAATGTGTACTCTAGATTTCAGTTTTGACACTTAAAAATTATTTGCTTTGTTTTAGATAAAACATTTGAATTCTTTTAGGCTTCATCTTGCTTGTAATTATTTGGTTTTATTAAGCCCACTTTTAAATGTCATGGTGTGGTATCTGTGCATGTTGATGTAAGTGCGTACTTATTCTTTTTTATCCTTTTATTATGGAAAATTTCATGTGTACAGAAAAATAGAGAATTGTATAAGGAACTTCCATGTTCCCATCACTCAGCTTCAATAATGACCAACTCATGGCCAGTCTTAATTCCTTTTCCCCACCAATTCCCTCTCTCCCATAGCCATTTTGAAGCAAATTCCAGATAAATCATCTATAAATATTTTAGTATGTATCTCTAGAAGTCAAGGACTCCCTTTTAAAAACATAACTGTCAGGGTGCCTGGGTGAGTCAGTCGTTTAAGCATCTGCCCTCAGTTCAGGTTGTGTCCCGGGGTCCTGGGATCAAGCCCCGTATTGGGCTCCCTGCCGGACAAGGAGACTGCTTTTCCCTCTCCCACTCCCCCTGCTTGTGTTCCCTCTCTTGTTGTGTCTCTATCTGTCAAATAAATGAAACCTTAAAAAAGTAATTATCATTACACCTCCCTAAAAAAAAAAATAATTTCTTGGGGCGCCTGGGTGGCTCAGTGGGTTGGGCCTCTGCCTTCGGCTCAGGTCGTGGTCTCAGGGTCCTGGGATCAGGCCCCGAATCCTGCTCTCTGCTCAGCAGGGAGCCTGCTTCCCCCTCTCTCTCTACCTGCCTCTCTGCCTGCTTGTGATCTCTCTGTCAAATAAATAAAATCTTTAAAAAAAAGTAATTTCTTAATATCAAGTATCCTGTCAGTATTTACATGTTTTTCATTGTCCTATCTATAGGTTTTTAAATAGTTTGCTTCAGTACAGATTCAAAAGTATCACTGTGATGTGATTCTTTTATTTGATATGTTTTGGTTGAAGCCCGGTTATTTTCCTGTAGAGTTTTCCACAGTTTGGATTTTGCTGATTATAACCCCATGCTGTCATTTAACCCCATGCTGTTTGTCCCCCCTTGTATTAGTTATATATTCCTGTGTAATACATTGCCTCAAAACTTAAAACTGCCTGACACAGTTTCTGTGGGTCAGGAATTCATGAGTGGCTTAGGTTGAGTGATTATGGTTGAGGGTCTGTCAGGAGGTTGCCTTAAAGTGTAAGCAGAGGCTGCAGTGACTTAAAGGCTTGATTGAGGCCTGGTCCTCTATTCCAGGGAGGCTCATTTACATGGCTGCGGGCTGGAGACTGTTGGCTGGAGGCTGCTGCCCGGAGGCTGCTGGCCTCATCACATGGATCTCTCTGTATGGCTGCTCTGTTTGAGTCTGTTTGCATTTCAGCGGTCTTCCCCTGAGCAAGTGATCTTAGAGGTGGAGCAAGGTGGATGCCACAATGCCTTTTGTGGTATTACTCTTGCAAGTCACACATCGTCATATCCAGTACATTCTATTACAAGTGAATCAAGGAGGGAGGGCGTAGGCACCACCTTTTGAAGGGAAGAGTATCAGAGAATTTGTAGCATCTTTTTAAACCACCATGCTTTATTTCCTATAAAATCGGTGAGCAGATATAGACAGAGACTGGCTAAACAGTTTGCAGGGTCCAGTGCAAAATGAAAATGTGGAACCTCTTGTTCACATTTCAAGACAGAGACAGCAGAGCATTAAATCAAACTTGGGGCCTTCTGAGCACAGAGCCCAGTGTGATGGCACAGATGATACCAGGAAATCAGCCCTAGATATAGAGGTTTGGTGTGATTCAGATTCCACACTCCTACACTTTTTTTTTCTTGGAGTACCACTTCAAGGTGTTGGGTATTTCATTCCTAGTGATGTTAGTAGATACTGGTGATCATTAGCTAGATCTATTCATTATAGTTTTATTTAATTATTGGCTGTAATACTTCCAAAAAGATAACTTCCCCTGATTATTTGGTTACCCTGAGGTCTTGTACATACAGGAAAAATAGTGAAAATCTTTCATTCTTTTTTTTAAGATTTTATTTATTTGTCAGAGAGAGCGAGAGAGCAAGCACAGGAAGACAGAGTGGCAGGCAGAGGCAGAGGGAGAAGCAGGCTTCCTGCCGAGCAAGGAGCCCGATGTGGGACTCGATCCCAGGACACTGGGATCATGACCTGAGCCGAAGGCAGCCGCTTAACCAACTGAGCCACCCAGGCGTCCATTTCATTCTTTTCAATAATGAATTGATTCCCCAATATTCTTTAAAGATGATCACTAAGTTTTCCTTCTATTTAGTATTAATGTAAACATGGAGTTTTGATGTGTTCTAATCTTGCAGTTATTACCCTTATTGATGTTCATATTTTCCCATCTTTTGCTAACATTTAAGTGGTGCTTTTTTTGTTTTCTGGTAATAAGATATTCCAGTTTTATCTTACACATTTTTTCCCTCAGACCTGGAATTGACCGTTTTTCCAAAGACCTTTGTTTATTCAGAAATGGTATTATATAGACTTTAGTACATATTTCATGCACACACACCACACACACACACACACACACACACACACAGAGTAATCTCGGCAGTAGGGGTGTTCCTTTCTACTGGTTTGGTCACTATTCAGTGAACAGAGCTAAGAAATAAGTATGCATTCTTTTCATGTTCTTTATATTGATATTTCAAATTCAGGAGTACATTTTAAAAATAGAACTTCAGTGATCTTAACATCTGTGTACTTCCTTTCTTATATGCCAAACATCCTACTTATCAATATCAGTGACACTAACAATTACCCATTTATTTTATACAAGACTCATACAGTAGTCTCAGAATAGCAATTTCTGTACTATCATCAATACTATTAGTGAAAACGTTTAAAAATCATATCCCTCCTGCAATTCTTTTTGTTATTTAGGTATATGTCATGAGGAGTGTACAAATTATGTTTCCAACTCACTTGAGTGCACAAGATCATGTGTTTTATTTTTATTTTGTTTTTTAGGGATTTTTAAAAATGTAATTTTGTGTTATGAGAAATATTTACATGATTTAAAGTTAAATGTACAGAAAAAAGTATATTCGGAGAAATCTGGCTCATATCTCCTGTTCATCCTATTTCCTCCCTTTCCCATAGGAAGCCTTTTTTTAAAAAAATAGATTTTATTTATTTATTTGACAAAGAGAGTGAGAGGGAACATAAACAGGGGGAGTGGGAGAGGGAGAAGAAGGCTTTCCACTGAGTGAGGAGCCCGATGCAGGGCTCTAGCCCAGGATTGTGGGATCATGACCTGAGCTGAAGGCAGACGCTTAATGACTGAGCCACCCAGGTGCCCCCGGAAGCCTTTTTATAGTATAACTTATTTTAAAATTTATTTTTAAGCATATATTTTCAAAGCCCTTCCTAAGATAAGCAAAAGAAGAGTATAGACAACTTTCTCCTCCTTGCTTTTTTCAAGTAATATAATCTGGAGATTGATTTAATAATAATAACAATAATAATAGAGATGGTTCTCATTTCTTTTTATAGCAACAACTGTGCTGATATACCAAAGTTTATTCAGTCTTAACCCTACTGCTGGACATTTGGAATATTTCTTATTTTGTGCTATTACAGATGGTGCCCCTGTGAATAAATTTGTGCCATTTGTATTTTTACCAATTTAACATTGTAAGGTTCCTAGAATTGGGATTATTTGGCGGATGGTAAATGCATATGTGAGTTTGCTAGATATTGCCAATTTCTTCTCCACAGGCAAATAATGTGTACCATTAATGTTTGAGTGTGCCCATAGAGAGAGAGTCATCAAACATTTAGCTATTTGCTAGTCATGGGTGAGACATATATGTCAGTATAGTTTTTGTTTCCATTTCTCTAATGAGCAAGATGGAACATCTTTTCATACTGGTGGGAGGAGTGGATCCAATTTCCACATGACGATCCAGTTATCTTTGCAACCTTTATTAGAAAATCCATCTTTTCCCCACTGACTGAGGTACTACCATTCATTGATACTACATTTCTATATGCTTTTTTCCTTTTTCATTGGTCTTCTACTTACATATCAAATGCTTAATTATAGAAGATTTATAATGTATCTTGATGCCTGGCAAGACAACTCCTCCTTGTTCATTTCTTTGACAATTTGGTGGCCCTTGTTTGTTCTCTCAGGTAAACTTTAAATAATCCTGGCTCTAGTATAAAATACTTTATAGTATTTTTATTAGAATTTTATTAAATCAATTAATTAATTTAGAGAGAACTAACATCTGTGTGATGTTATCTTCCTATGCAGATATATGATTTGTCTTTCCTGTTCAAATCTTCTTTTATGTCTTTCAGAAATATTTTATGGTTTTCATTTATATCTTCTAGGGGTATTTTGTTTATAAATATGAAAGCTGTTGATTTTTTATCAATTTTATAAGTATTGCTTTATCTCAGTTTTTTTTGTTGTTGTTGTTTTTAAGGATTTTGCTTATCTGAGAGAGAGAGTAAGAGAAATGAGATGAGGGAGGGTCAGAGGGAGAAGCAGGCTCCCCACTTAGTCAGGATCCCAATGCAGAACTTGATCCTGGGACTCTGGGATCATGAACTGAGGCGAAGGCAGACACTTAACCCACTGAGTCACCCAGGTGCCCTGTCTCTCTGTTTTTAATAATTTTTTTCTGTCAGTTTCTGTTGGCTTACTATTGTTTTGCAGGTATGTAATCATGCCACCTACAAATAGAGATGTTTTCCGTCTTTGTTTTAGTTCTTAAACCTCAGTCGTTTTCTCCTGTCTCATTGAATTGGTTAATTCTTCCAACCTCTGGAGAACATCCTGATTCATGAACACCTTGAGGTGCTGGGAAGGTGGCACACCTGGAGAAGGTGTGGAAGTTCCTTGCCCCTTCCTGTATACCTTGCCCTATGTACCTCTTCCATTTGTCTGTTCCTGAGTTACATCCATTATAGTAAATGAGTAATAGTAAGTAAAGTGCTTTCCTGAGTTCTGGAGCCATTCCAACAAATTTTTGAACCCAAGGAGAGAGTTGTGAGGACCCCCAACTTGTAGCCAGTTGGTCAGAAGTATAATAGGCCTGGATTGGGTCTGAAATGAGGAGCAGTCTTGTGGGACTGAGCCCTTAAATTATGGCAAATGACATTAACTCTAAGTAGATAATGTCAGAACTGAATTGAGTTGTGGGACTCCCAGCTGACATCAGAGGATTGGTCAATGTGGGGAAAAAAGCCACTCATTTGTGTCAGAATTCAAGTATTAAGAGTGGTGAGAAGAAAAAGTAGAAGTGTTATTGTTAGGGTCCGTGATCAAAGGAACGAGACTGATACAAAGCAAAGGTCAAGCAAAGTGTTATTTCGTGCCAAGCATCAAGAATCAAACCGACGGGGGGGGGGGGGGGGGGGGGGGGGGGGGGGGGGGGGGGGGGGGG
>PISX010005803.1:0-103833 GCA_004024625.1 Mellivora capensis | reverse complement strand
ACAGATGAATGGATAAAGAAGAAGTGGTATATATACACAATGGAATACTATGCAGCCATCAAAAGAAATGAAATCTTGCCATTTGCAACGACGTGGATGGAACTAGAGGGTATCATGCTTAGTGAAATAAGTCAATCAGAGAAAGACAACTATCATATGATATCCCTGATATGAGGAAGTGGAGATGCAACATGGGGGATTAGGGGGGTAGGAAAAGAAGAAAAGAAACAAGATGGGATTGGGAGGGAGACAAACCATAAGGGATTCTTAATCTCACAAAACAAACTGAGTGTTGCTGGGGGGAGGGGGGTCGGGAAAGGGGAGTGGGGTAATGGACATTGGGGAGGGTATGTGCTATGGTTAGTGCTGTGAAGTGTGTAAACCTGGTGATTCACAGACATGTACCCCTGGGGATAAAAATATGTTTATAAAAAATAAAAAAAATTATTTAAAAAAATAATAAATAAATAAATAAATAATATCTTCCAACCCATAAAAAAAAAAAAAGAATCTAAATCTGTTAACATCCTGCTTATCTCAGACGAAATGGGATCAGGAATGGGACCAGGTCAGAGCGTATAGATGAAGTCTATCTCAATAGAGCAGGACAGGAGAGTTTAGTCAATGTAGTCAATGCAGAGGTCGGTGTAGGGAAAGGAAAAACCAAGTCCAGAAGCTCCCCTAACCTTGGAGCACTGTAAGTCTTAGCTGAGAGGTCCTTTGTCAGCGTTGAACCGGAGAGTTCTACATGTTCAGATGTGAAGAAAATAAGAGGTCTAAGGTTTACTCAATGTAAAGAAAGCCTTCACTAATGATTAAATAAGCATCTCAGAATATATTTGTAGAAAATATTAATGGGTATAGAAATTATAGATGTGTGTGTGTATGTGTGTGTGTGTGTACGCACACATGTGTGCTCTTGTTGTTGTTGCTCCCACGTTCTCCCAGATGTCATTTATCTCATCCAAAGGAAATGAAACTATATGCAAGCTCCAGACCAAAGATGGGTTCCCAAGATTCTCTGTTCAAGTTTCTCTACCTGAAGTTTCACCTCCTGAGGAAATGCTGTATTAACACCTACGGATACTAATCTCTTCTCGGATGGTTTCAATATCCTTCAGAGTATGATCTGTGGGTCACCTGAATCAGAATAGTCGGATGTCTCTTAAAAACGTAAATTCCTGAGTCCTTCCCAAACTGACTAAATAGGGCAGGAATGTACAACCTCAGTAAGCTCTCCAGGCAATTTTGATTCCTACTAAAGTTTAAGACCCTACTGTTATAAAGGAAGGGAATTGTTTTGCCCTAGATTAATGTGTCTGTTTTCTTTATTCTATGTCTCATCTTTTTTGTTTCACTTTTTAAAAACATAAAAAGAAGACTTTATTCTGAAAATAACCCATGTTCGGGATTAGTTGGGAAGTTACAGATGAAATTGACTTGATTCAATAATTCCTGTGACCCATTTTATTCTGCACCATGTACTGTGAGGTATAGGATAAGACACACCAAATCACATACTAACTAGGAATACAAATCACTCTTTTCTTCTGGTTGGACCTGTGGTGAGCTTTTAAATTGCCTTGCTCCCAACTCCAGACTAATAATTCCTTCAAATTTAAGGACTGACTCTTGGAGAAAGTGGACAGTTTCATACCAAACATAAGAACACTGAAGAAACAGGCTAAAATATGACTCCAAATAATCAGTTAACTCAAGACCAAATTATGTGAGGCAGACCATCATCTGTACATCGTTCATTAGTTAGAACAATGCATTCATGAACTGCAGTCCTTGGCTATGTTTCCCTTATAGACCAACCCACTGACTGAGCAGCACACAGATATAAGGTCATATCTAAGAAAGTTCCTCCAAAAGTTATCACTCAATTTTATTTTAGCAAATCATTGGATAATCTTAAAATCTTCCAGAATATTTCTAAAAGAGAAGTTCAATAGAAGAAATTTAGGTAATAAAATTCCTGTCATTCCAGCTTTTTTCTTTTTTCTAAAATAAAACAAGTCAGCTTTCATCAAACGGGGCTTCAAAGGAAGTTCTTTTTGTCCAGTTCCTCTCTTATCCTTGAGGCTTAAGAGAATTTAGCATATACTGGGATAATTCCAAACAGACTCATTTTGGTGTTATCTCACTCTCTAAATATTACCCAAACTACGTCTGGCAATCAAGCAGAATTCTAAAACCCTTTCAGGGAATAGGAAACTTTCAGTATACCCTGTTTCCTCAGAACCTAGCTGCCTTGAGAAAGAAGAGTCCTGTTTATTCCCATGTTAGAGGAGTATGCTGAAATGTTTTCATTTTGGAATTCTTATTTATTCAGTATTACTTTTTATTTATTTCTTAAAGTAGCCTCTACACACAACTTGGGGCTCGAACTCACAACCCCAAGATCAAGAGTCACATGCTGGGGGCGCCTGGGTGGCTCAGTGGGTTAAAGCCTCTGCCTTTGGCTCAGGTCATGATCCTAGGGTCCTGGGATTGAGCCCCGCATGGGTTCTCTGTTTGGCAGGGAGCCTGCTTCCCCTCCTCTCTCTCTGCCTGCCTCTCTGCCTACTCGTGATCTCTGTCTGTCAAAAAAAAACAAAACCAAAAAACTCCTTGGGGCGCCTGGGTTAAAGCCTCTGCCTTCGGCTCAGGTCATGATCCCAGGATCCTGGGATCGAGCCCCATATCAGGCTCTCTGTTCAGAAGGAAGCCTGCTTCCTTCTCTCTCTGCCTGCCTCTCTGCCTACTTGTGATCTCTCTCTGTCAAAAATAAATAAATAAATAAAATCTTTAAAAAAAAAAGAGTCTCATGCTTTACTGACTGAGCCAGCAGGCACCCCTATTCTGTATTATTTTTCAGTTTTGAGTTCTATGAACATGGCTACTTTTCTAGTTTTCCTATCTTTGGAGGAGGTGGTCAAATACTTTATGAAGGTATTAAATCCGGGCTAGAATTGCATAACACTATTTACGACAGAGAGGAATTTGTAAGAAGGGTCCCCCTTAAATAGCCAGTGAAAAGGAAGGTTTAACTGACAAAGGCAGCTGTCCTCATAAGGCAGGGCCACCTATTCACCAGAACTACAGCATGGCCTCCAAGTGAAGTCTAAGATCAAACCTCCACATAAAATGAGAATAACATAGGAAACATGTCTTCCATCTTGTTGAGGAGGCATCCATCACACCCTGTTTTTAGGGAACTGGCTTCGACCTCCCATTTGGAAAGTAATCCTTACTTGGGGATAGTTGGGGAATGGGAAAAGCTTCATTCTTGAGGTGGAGAACTGGCCTGAACAAACTGGTATCTCAGGGTCACCCACCACCAGCGGACGCTACAAGAAAGGACTGTTTTTTGGAGGGAATTTGTCCCCTAAGCCAAGCAGAGACTGCCTGTCAGTCAGCTCTATAAGTACTAATTCCTCCATGTTTTATCAGAGGCAAACCTAGACTCATGTGTGTGTGTGTGTGTGATGCTTGATCTTCTCTCCCAGGATTTTCCACCCAGCCCAAGGACAAATGGCTTGCCTAGGAGAAAATGTAAGGAGGTAGGAACATGGCATTGATCTCAGACTGACCTTAGCTGGAATCCGGCTCTACCACATACAAGCTACATGACTGTGGGCAGGTTTCTCCATCTTTCTCAGGCGCAGTTTCCTCAATCATAAAATGGGCATAATGAGGGCCACTCCACAGAGTGGAGTGAGGAATAAAGGGGACAGCACATTGCCAAAGGCTCAGCGCAGTACCTATCAGCTAGTAAGCCCGCAGCAAAGGTTACCTATTGTCTCCGCGATGCTCTGATCTGTGGGCCCATGTTCTGTGTTTCAATAGAAACCCGTGAGAAAACTCTACTCAGCAAGGATGAAATCACTGTTTGTACCATGTTTGAGGCCAGTGTAAAAGCCAAAAGAATACTGTGGCTAAGAGTGTCAAAACGCAACCCTCGCCGGTCTGAATTCCCACATGGGTTACTCAAGGTAGAGCTGTCACAGAATGTGGGACTAGCCCATTGCATAAAAGCCAAACACACCCATGCTTTAAAGGAGTTCTTTCCACGAGGGTAACTGGCAGAGACTGATGCAGTCAGGAGTCAAAGCCGAGTAGAGTCTCATCAGGAAAGTGTGCACACAGCAGAAACTCCTGGCAAAGGACCGAGAGCGTTACACCGTGACGTCAGATCGGTCTGCGGAGCCGTCTCAGCAGGGCCAGGAGGGCAAAAGCTCACCAGTAAAAATTAATACCAATGGAAGTTTAAGAACACCAGTCTCCAAGAAGCGTGAAAAATTCACATGTGCTGCGGGACAGCCCGTTCCTTCAGAGCCTGAGATCATTGTCAGATTCAATCTTTTCCCACAATAATGTAACACCTCTATTAATTTGCAAGATTCCAGGGTGAGATCATAGGAAAAGCACTAGATGCTGCGCAAATGCCTCCTTATCCATAACAAGAAATTACGTGTGTGGTCATTAGTTTGCTGTAGCTAAAACTGCGAGCCCCAACACGTCAATCTTGTCCTTCATGGCATTAGATGCTTGAGCAGTTTTATTTTAGTTTATTTTTTAAACTGTCGTTGGCAACTGCCCAGTAACACTTGGAATGAAGCAGTACCTTCCCTCCCATTTAGCCTGTTAAACAAGCTTGTTGAGCAATAGAGCAGAATAGTGAAACCTTCCTCGCCTTCAGTCAACCTTTCCTTAATTGGGGGTACAATGCACATTTCCATCCCCGACAAAAGAGAAATGCAGTTCTGGTTTTCCAGGAGCACACTATTAAGATTGCAATTCATTTGTCTGAATTCTAGCTTCTTAGGTGCACACACATGGCACGAAAGAAACGAGCTCTCTGGGATGTACATACTCATCTTCATGCTTTTTACTTCTTCCTACTCCACCTTTTTTGCCTTTTCAGCAAGCAGGGATTCAAGATCATCAGCTCAAATACAAAAACACTCTTAATTTTTAAACATTAGCCTTTTACTCACCTCAGGCTCATTCAGATTTGTGATTGAAATAATAGCCCCAAACAGCTGTTTGAGTGGTTATAGCTGCACAAATATTTTTGAAAGAATGGTGAACCAAATAAGACATTATTGGCAAAGTGTTCTGAATAATTGGTTGCACAAGTGTCCTTACAATGGAGAGCTTTCGTTCATGTTTATATTCCCACGTAGTGGGTGCTATTTAATTTCTGAAGTGGATTTGCAGGTTGAAAAGTCACAAGCTGGGCGCCTGGGTGGCTGTCAGTTAAGCGACTGCCTTCAGCTCAGGTCCTGAGCTCGGAGTCCCAGAATCAAGTCCCACATCAGGCTCCCCATTCAGTGGAGAGTCTGCTTCTCCCTCTGATCCTCTCCCTTCTCGTGCTCTCCTCTCTCTCTCTCTCTCTCTCAAATAAATAAATAAAAGCTTAAAAAAAGAAAAGAAGAAAAAAGTTGCACCTTACTCCATGGACTAAGGTAGTGGTTTTCAAAAATCTGTTCATATGTCACAGGAGGGACCCAAGACCCGACTTGCAGTGGTCAGGAAACGAATGAGAAAATGAAGGATATTTGAGGGAGACTTTTTTATATATTTGAGATTACTCTATTTAAAGGGCAGAACTTTATTCCAAGATTTTTGGTCTTCTATTTATCTCCGTATTTCTTTTATTTTTAATTGTACTTGTCCATAAAATCCACATTCTGGGAACCACTGCTGGAATGCCTAGAAATATGAGAGCCTGTCACTGGCGAATTGGCGGAGCTCACCATATTCCTATTGTGCTGGCCACAGAGAAGCTGCCAGATTTAGGTCAGTAACAATCTGGCTGATCTAGCTGAAAATATCTCCAGATGGTGTCCAGTCTCTTGACCTTCTCCTGGTCTATTAAACCCACTCCCTCCTGGAACCCTGACCATCACTAAGTGCCTTCATTTTAAAACATAGGAAACCTTGGACCAAACTCTTCCCCCATTTGATTCCAAGAAAAGTGAGTGACTACTGGGTAAACCATGCTGAATTTTATGACCAAATAATCCCTGAATGAAAATGGAGGGAGATAAATATTCAAATATTCTCTCCTCCCTAAAAAAAAAATAATAATAATCAGTGAACATAAGAAATCTGTATGCAGGCAGCACCATTTTGATTTAGCTAGACATTTTCACATTAGTGAAGAAAACATTTTGGCAAAGAATTATTTTAACTAAGAAGTAAAACACAAAATTCCAATCTTAGCTAAGGCCATCTGTTATAACCCACGTGAAAGCACATTGGAAGGAAATCTCTCTATCCATTCCATTGTAGTATTACTGAAGCTCATTGGCTCTCTTTAACGTCAAGCACCGAAGTGAATACTGCACTGGGGCTGAATTGGCTGAGAAATTGCATTCCCTAAAGAAAGGAAGAGCATGAGAATCCTCAGAGGAGAGGGATCCTATTGGGGACTCTGGTTATGAGTCCATCCCACGTGGATTTCAGATCGTTTGCTGTGTTTATGGGTCTATCCAGTTTGTCATCACTGAGGGGAAAAAAAAACCCACTACAAAGCCCCCACTTCATAGAAGATATTTTCAGATTCAGATTTTAGATAACTCTGAGTTCTTTTACACAGAGAACAAGATACACATAACACTGTCCCTTTGAAAAAGTCTAGGGAAAAGTTAATAAGATTTTATAATCGTATCTACTGAGTTTCAGTAGCCATCCCTTCCTCCCTCTCCCCCAAGACCAATTACCTGCTCTGGTTAAAGGAGAATCTTCACAGTGATTCTTTTGGCTAGATGTTATGCCATAAAGAAGGCAGAGTTTCTGAATTTGATACACAGAAAATATTGGTTTTAAAAAGTCTAAGGAATTGAGAACATTGATTATACAATAGAAGTCTGAGGCAAAAGATTGTGGCAATCTCCACTTCCCCCATCTTGGTCATTTCAATCTTTTCTCATGTTCTCCTACTTCCTCATGTTCTTCTCCTTCCTTCATGTAGTATTTCCTACTCCTCCCTACTGCAAGGTCTGAGGAGGCATTATTTAGTGTAATGAATAATGGCTTTTGAGTAGCTCCTTAACACTCACCAAGTGTGTTCACTTCTCTGCCATATTTCATCACCTCAGAAGACATGCAGCAGATAATCGTACTATCCTCAGCATCTTGATGAAGAAACTGAGGTTCAGAGATGGGTCACAACTCCTAGAAAAAGTGGCAGAAATGGAACTCCTATCAGTTTTCCTAATTTCATATCCCAAGTTTTAAGTAGCATTTGAGGCTAAAGAAGTCAACACTGTCTGGTCTAAGTCGGGATCCCAACTTTGTTGGTTAAATATACTTTCTTTTTTCTTCAAATCTGTAGAGATTTGTAACTCTCTGAGTTCCTAAGACCTGGTAAAACAACAACAATAACAAATCTGAGAGTAAACAACACCTCAGCATCCAATTCTCCTCTTCTCTCAGGAAATTTCAGTCAATAGGAGGAAAGGGGCAGTGGGTAAGCCAAGAGAGCCTCTGAAGATACAGGGAAAGGCAGGACAATAGTAGGAGTTGTATTAACTCACAGGCTAAATCTGAAAGCTATGTCTAGAGCTGGAGAACAGGGCAAGAAACCAAGAGTGCCCTCTAAGGGTTAGAGAAGCGACATTAGGAGAAGGCTACCAGCACCAACCCAAACTCCTAGCACATCTTGCCTGTCCAGCATAGACAGTGTTCAAACAGAACAGAAGCATTTACTGATTCTCAAAAAGATGAAAAGACAACCAAGACCATGTAAACATTTGAGGAAAGGTAATACCTTGGAAGAAAATCCAAAAGTCAGCAAATAAAGAATTTTGAAGAATACGAGTTAAAAGAGCTCACAAGTTTTCAGAGTAAGTATAAAAATATCACTGGAAAGGTATAGGATACTGTAGCTAAAACATTAATGGAATATCATAGAAATAAAAAATGTGATAATTAAGATAAAAAGATCAATTTGGGAGTTAATAGTAGAATGGACACATATGTGCAGCATTTTGAAATAGCAAGTTGAGGAACTGTCAAAACATAGTGGGAAAAGACAAAGAGAATATGAAAGAAAAGTTAACAGACATAAGGATTGACTCAGATTCCCATAGCCATTTAATAGTGGTTCCAGAAAGAGACAACAGAGGGAATATGAGAGGAAATAATTGAGGACTTAGTAAAATAAAATTTCTCTGAGAGAAAAAAATATTCATATGTATCAAATAGGTCCTAAGCAGGATAAATGAAAAAAAAAAAAAAAGAATTTACATCTAGATCCATTCTTGTAAAATTTTGGAACAAAAAGAATAAAGAAGGCATTCTAAAGGCTCTAGAGAGTTGGAGCATCTGGTTGGCTCAGTTGACGGAACATGGAACTCTTTATCTCAGGGTTGTAAGTTCAAGCCCCATGCTGGGCATAGAGCTTACTTTAAAAAAAAAAAAAAAAAGATAGGGATGTCTGGGTGGCTCAGTTGGTTAAGCATCTGCCTTCAGCTCAGGTTAGGATCCCAGGGTCCTGGGATCGAGCCCCACATCAGGCTCCTTGCTCAGCAGGGAGCCTGCTTCTCCCTCTGCCTCTGTCTGTTCTAGCTGCAGCTCTCTCTGACAAATAAATAAAAATAAAAATAAAAGCCTTCAGAGAGTAAAGAATAGGTAACCTGTATAAGAACAAAGATAATATTAACATCAAAACTCATCAATAATATTGAAATCAAGAAGAAATTAGAACATTTTCAAAATTCTGAGAAAAAAACCTGACCCCAAAATTTTGACCCAGCCCATTTTTGTAAATGTAAAGTCTCAAAAAAGTTATCTATCAAATCATTTCTGAAAAAAACTAGTAAAGAATATATTTGCAAATCATGAAAAACAAACCCAAGTAGAAGACCTAGGATAGATAAAACAAGAAAGAGGGGTGTTAAGAAACCAGAATAAATTACACTTGACCTTCGTTAATTGTTGGAGGAGTGATGACAAAATAAAAATCAGAAATTAAAATACCAGAAGATCTTGGGGGAGAAAATGGCAGCAGGAGCAGAGGGAGCTGGTAAACGAAAGTGTGTAAAAGTTCATCTGGTCTTAGGGTAAAGTTAAATGCTGCGTAATTCCAGATTAAAAATATGTTGAATAGGCATTAAACATCTAAAAATAACCATTAGAAAAGTAGAAATAGATTGTGTAACTTCCAAGCAAGTAGAACAACTGAATGTAGCCAAAACTAAACCAAATTAAAACAGATAAAAAACTTCAACAACCGAATCAAAGACCAAAAAGAAGAGAAAAAAAGCAATGAAAAATACAAAACCCATAAAACAAGATGGTAGGAAAATGGATGTACAAACTGACATATACCCTTTAAAATGTCAAAATCATGAAAATAAAATAAAGACTTCAGAAATGTTCCATATTAAAGGATATTAAAGAAACAGGCCGACTAAATGCAGTACACAATCCTGGATTGGAAGCAGGGGTGGAAAAAGAATTGCCATAAGACATATTAGTGGGAAATATTTGAAGATGGATTCTAGATTGGATAATAGTAACATAACAATGTTAAATATAGTGATGGAACTGTGGTCTCTAGGATAATTTTCTTTTCCTTAGAATACTCATACTGAATTATGCAGGAATAAAGGGATATAATCTTCACATATACTCTCAAACAGTTCCAAAATGAAAAATTACCATGTGTATATAACTATATAATACATAATACATATCCCATAGATGTGTGTATATATATCAAGATAGAGAATGATCAAGAATGTGACAAAATATTAACAGATGGTGAAGCTGGGTGAAAAGTATACTGGCTTCCTTCGGACTATTCTTACAAGTATTCTGTAAGTATGAGACTATTACAAAAAGGAAATGATAAAACAATATGGCAGAAATAAGTATAACAATCGATATTCATGACAATATGAATGGATTCAATTCCTTTATTAAAAAGCAGAGATTCTCAGGCTGGTCTAAAACAAAGCAAAATAAAATAAAGACAGAGACCTCAACTACATGTTATTTGTAAGAGACACAGCTGTAACAAAAAGGGAGAATAAAGGCATTTTCCAGGCAAAAGCTAAGAAACAGAAAGTAAGTACAGCAACATTCATATCAAGCAAAATAGAATTCAAGACGCAATGTACAAGAAGGAGAACAAGGAATATTTCATATTGATAGAACAATTCACGAAGAGGGTAGAGCAATCATAAATCCATAAATCCACACTCTGATATTACAGCATTAGTAAATAAGGGAAAGACTGGTGAGCATGCAAAGAGATGTCAAAAACTCCCAATTACAATGGAAATTTCAAACATGCCTCTCTTAGAGGTGGATGAATCAGGTAGGCCAAAAGTAAATTACATCAGGTTTGAACCATGGTTGAAAAGGAGGTCTAATATATATATAAAGAAATGTGTGCTTGGAAGGCAAAGGTTATACATTTTTTTATAAATTTACCTGAGATATTGAGAACAATGAAAACGGGCCTTAGAAGGAAGCTTCATTTCAGAGTAAGGCATCTTAGATGGAGGGGCCCCTTGATCTTACAGTTTGTGTTCCAGGAAAGAATGATATTGAACCCAGGCCTATCCAAAGCATCTGCCTCAAAACCAGACACTTGAAAAGCCAGTTTTCTGTTTTGTATATTATACATTTCCTTTTCACAGGAATCATACCTTCCTATAACATGATATGCATGTGACGGCTCCAGGATCATGCCACACGCTGTATTGCCAAGCAATTTTCACAGGAACTCCATGCCCCTGTAGAGCTTATAAACATATATTGTATATATGTGTATGTGTAGATACACATGTATATATATATATATATATATGCATGAACACATGTGTACATATATATGCATATATCTGGTTTTAAACTTTACTATGATATACTTTATATACTACAAAGTTCACTCATTTATACTGTACCATTCAATGGCTTTAGTATACTTTCAGAGTTGTGCAATGATCAGTATAACCTAATTTTAAAACATTTCATCATCCCCAAAAGAAACCTGTAATCCATTTACAGTCACTTCCTACCTGACCTTCTGCTCCCTCATCCTCCAAAGTGGCTCCAAATTCCCATCAGCAGTGTAGGAGGGCTCTAATTTCTTCATATCCTCACCAATATCTGTTCTGTCAGTCTTTTTTATTATGGACATTCTAGCACATTTGAAGTGGTATCTCATTGTGGCTTTGATTTGTATTTCCCTTGTGACTAATGATAAGATCTTCTTATGTGCTTATTAGCCATTCGTGTATAGTCTTTGGAGAAATGTCTATTTGAGTCCTTTGTCCATCTTTAAATTGGGTTGTGTATTTATTTATTTATTTTTAGTTGTAAGGGCTCTTTATATATTCTATATACAAGGGTTTGTTAGATATATGACTTTCCAATATTTTCTCCTTCAGTTTTTGTCCTTCAGTTCTGAGAGTGTCCTTTGAAGCATGAACATTTTTAATTTTTCTCAATCTTCTAAGACTTGTGCTTTTGGTGTTGTACCTGAGAAGTCATTGCCTAACCCAAAGTCATGAAGATTTACTCTTGTTTTCCTCTAAGGGTTTTATAGGCTTAACTTCTACATTTAGATCTCTGTCCACTAGAGTTTATAATTTCAGTGTTGTCACACAATAGTCTAGGGGTTGGGAAAGGGGCCTGTTGGGTTTGGATGGGGTCATGTGATGCTATTCAGCTGTGGTCCCTTTGCTTTCTTCCAGCTCTGGTTGAAAGGTTAGAAAGCTATGAAAGAAAGTTCCATAGTAACCCACGGAGTAAACCTTGTTGTCATGATTTTTTAATACTGGGTCTCACAACAAAAGTCAGAGTACTTTAGGATCTGGGGGACAAGTTCTGTATTATAACTCCGTAACCCAAGTTCTTATTGATTCTGATTCCAGTTGGTTTTCCAACTGATCAAAATTTCTTATGTGATGTATTGCTCTTCAACAAAAACTAATTTTTCTTCTGTATACTCATCTCATTCTATGATTAAATCATTCTGTATTCCAAAGCAGAACTTTACTTGAACTCTGATAGGTAGATATGATATTTATCCTCTTCTTTCCTTAGAGAACTGTATTGCTAACCAGGAACCAGCCCCTTTGTAGGCTCTCCTACTAGATTCCATAATTGCACTTATGCTCTCTCTAGTAACTCATCTCAGTCACTTGGATTTGACATTTCTAAAGATGACTAGTTTGACACTCTTCTATAAAACACAAGATTGAACACTCCTAGGAAACATTTCACTTTGTCGGAGTTCTACCTTATTTTGGACATGTCTCAGATGGTGAATTTTTTCCTCAAAACTTTTGCAATCTGCTTTCCTCAAGCCTCATGTGCATTCTAACCATGCAGAACAACCCCTTACTTGATAATCAAAACTTTGACATGTTGCACCTGTTTTCTCACAAAGTTCCTCTCGCATTCCCTTAGTGCATAGGCTCTTTTTTGCTGGTCAGAATTCAGACCAGGATGGTCTTTGGAGCCTCAGCTAAAAAAAAAAAAAAAAAAAGTGTATCCTATTCTCTTTCATATCTGTAATATCATGCCTCAGTTTTGGTTTTGTAATCTGCAGTAGGAAAACATCATCTATTCCTTCCATCTGGCAAGTAATTCCTTGGTCTCTGCTGCAGCAAATTTTCTATTCCTGTTTCTTTTGATATGATGCTCACCAAATGTTTTTCATCATGCTCTGTCTTAAATATCAATGCTATTGGACTGAGCAGGAGTTATTATTCTTGCCCTCCTCATTAACATCTGATGTTGAGTATGTGACTCATTAAAGAGTTGTACCATTATTGATCAATGAAATCTGTTATGGGTACAGAGTGTTTCCACCCATGCAATGTATTTCTGATCTTAGCCTACGGTCATAGTGACATCAAACAACTATTTAACAGTGTGGCTGGCCCTGTCGGTTACCTGTCAATCCTTCCTTCAACTGTTTCTTGTTAATAGAAGGCTAATTTCATTGAGATATGGGCATCCAGTCCTTTCTTCCCCCAGAAAGTGAATTTTTATTGGTCTAAGATAGTCATGGTTTAGGCATGGGCATGTGATATGCAGTTTTGGTTAATGATATATGGTACATGGAAGCAGGTCCGCTGGGGTGGTAGTAGGGGTGCTTTAAGGAAAGATTTTCCTTGGTAATAACCCAGAGGTCATAGAATGAAATGGCCCCTCTTCTGTTTGATGGGGTCATGCCTACAGGTAACACTCAGAACTATATAACAGTCATTTTGTAACCATGTGGAAAACAAACCTGAGGAGAAAAGACAAAATAATGAAGATGACAGAGCAGAAAGATAGGGGAAAAAAAATCTATGTTCTTTTTTTTTTTTTTTTTAAGATTTTATTTATTTGACAGACAGGGATCACAAGTAGGCAGAGGGGCAGGTGGGGAGAGAGAGAGGGGGAAGCAGGCTCCCCGCTGAGCAGAGAGTCCCATGCGGGGCTCAATCCCAGGAACCTGAGATCATGACTTGAGCCAAAGGCAGAGGCTTTAATCCACTGAGCCACCCAGGCGCCCCAAAAATCTATGTTCTTGATAATGTCACTGACTGCTAAATTAAGCAACACTGTAATCACCCTATCCCCTTTCCTGTGATATGATATAATAGGTTCTGCTTATTGTTTAAGTATATATGTTTAATATGCATAATTACATATATTATATTAATTAATTAATATAATATATATTTACATCTCTGTTAATGTTTTTGACCTAGAATTATAGATATAGATTTGGAAGTGGCCAGGGAGGTCATCTACATTCTAGTCCAACCCTTTAATTTATTTATAAGAACAGCTTAGACAAGTGAGGCACCCTGCCCAAGGTCAAAAGTTAGTAGTTGATGAGATTCTGGAATCCAAGTCTTTGGATTTCTTTCTGAGTCCACTGTGCTGTCTACTCCCCTCAAAACAGGAAAGAGTTCCAAAACTTTCAGGACATCTTGACTGAGCGAAGGGGCAGGGGGTATCTAATGGCCTGATAGGGACTGGCTGATTTTCCTACAGTGAGAGTTTCATTCCATCATTTTTATATAGGCTTCTACCAAAGTAACAATTTGCCTCAGAGACCAGCCCCTGCCCAGACTCACAGAATGGCTGCAGATCTTTCCCCAAGAAACACTTGGCTTTTCTCTAACTTAAGTAAATATGTGGTGCTATTTTCCCCTAAAGCACCACAGATATTGAGAGCCACATCCAGACAGCTGGGCCTTGTTTCATATAGAAAATTTCATAGGAATTTTCACCTTTTGGGAAGTGACTTTTGAAAATAAAGAAATGCAGGCATTTACCTTTTCTTTCTCTCTTTAAGACTTTCACACCAAGGAGGCCAAACTGAAGAAAAAACAATAACAACAACAACAAACAAGAACAATAAAACATTATCTAAGGTAAAAATAGTGCTATTGACAGTTCTATATTGTTTGGCTTTAACAGTCGCTTCCTCGTTTGAATTTGAATAGCGCTGCCATTTTAATCACCTTAGTAATGCTTTTGTCTTGAATTTTGCACCCTTTCTACAGGTTTTTCTATCTTCATAAATGCAGCACAGTGTTTTGCAAAGATAAGGGCATTTTTTGGACATTTTGTTTTTCAAATACAAAGGATGGCAAGGCACATTTTTACATTACTATTCACTATAAATAAATATACCACTATCTTTTTTGTTAAATATATTGCTGATTAATCACTACAGATTAAAATAATCCATACTGAAAACAGTAATTTTTTTAAAGGTTAATAGAAATTGTATCTATACTGTATTGTTGTTTTAACAGCTTAATTTGCAAATAAAAGAGCAATTATAATAATTTACCTCTTTGGAAAAAAAAAACAAACAACAAGATTTGTAGAATACTTTCCTTCATGAAAACAGCACCACCATCTGGAATTTCACAGTTTGTGAAATGAAAGAATTAAATTACAAGGTTTCGTTTTATTTGTTTTTAGCAAGTAGAAAAGTAATTTGTCTCTTCCTGAGAGATTTTACAGATAAAAATGATGCAGAAATAACATTTTGTTATCAGGTAAGAAATAACTGTGTTCGCCCCGCTCCCACGCCACAAGGGATTCAAGTAGTTTGAGTCCTACAGAAATCAACTGTTTTGAATGGTGTAAGACTCTCACATGATTTCTTTCATAGCTAATGTTATTATAAAATTAACATTTCAACAGGGACTAATTTTATATGTCCTCCTGACTGCATTTTTCTCCCCTTCCCCCCGCCCATCAGACTGCATTTTCTTCACGTTAGAAAAAAAACATTTTTTCTTTAACCTCATGTTGAATAAATCTGATGTTCAAATTTCTTCTCAAGACTAGAGCTTAATTTGTGCACATGATGAAAAACAATTGAACCGGTTTTCAAACATGAAAAAAACTGTTAAAGAATGTTAAGCACTGTACAAGGAGTCAGAATTATTGTTATTATTATTATATAAAGGGACCATTAATGGTGTGGCATATATAAGTATATGTGGATCAAATAGAGCTCTCTATAGTAGTTTTACTAAACAGTATATGAAACTATGCAAACTTTAAGTTCTTCAAGAATGGAAAACACTATATGATGTTTGTTAAAATCCCTATTCTCATGAATGGAACAAAGCAATTCATTCAAGAGTCACAATTCCCATCCAACACTCTAAACAATCATTTTCTTGTATTGTCAGATTAGGATGTTTTAATCAATGGCTTTATTGCCATTGTTTTCCATAAATCGGCCTTAAAACTGAGCACTCCAGTGTTCCATTCAGTTGCCCAAATCAGCCTCATCCTGCACTAAGCCATGCGCATCCTGTAGAGTGGAGCGGAGAACAACCGAAACAACTGTTTCCTGAAAAACAAAGGCGAGGCTTCTCCAGCTATGTCAGATGGACACTACAGATAAACATGCTTCTGTGTCTATTCCTAGCCTCACTCTCCTGTCTCGGTTCTCTAGTGAATATGAGAGTATGTTTCCAGTGAGCTCATTTGATCATCTTTTCTCCTTTACCACTGACATTTGAATGATACTTAACCTAGTGGCTAACAGTCACTGGGCACTTAGAGTGCTTCAACCCCGCTCCAAGTGTTTTATAGGCATTCCTTCATTCTCGTTACAATCTTATGAAATGGGCACTCTTACTTAACCCCACGTTGAAAGATGAAGAAGCTGTGGCCCAGAGAAGTTGAGCAAATTTGCCCAAGGTCACACAACAGAGAAGAGGCACACCATGGATTTCAACACAGAAAGTCTCACTTCTAATGCCGCTTCTCAACCAGTATATGATGCAGCAGGGTCATCACTGGTCTTTCATTTTGGCGACCACTTTATATTTTATCAATTTTAATCAAAGCTTATCTTATTTTGCAATACATATCAAATCTATTTGTAAGCCCTTTTTTCCCTACATAGTATTTGGTTTTGTCCACACGTTTAAATTGTTCCTTCTTCAAGAGTCTTTCAGTATTCAGTAACTATTGAATTTCTAAAATATTATCTAACTTTAAAAAATCTTTGGTTCATTTTGGCATTATCTGTAAAAATTTATGATGCATACCTACTTTGAACTAGCAATCCTGCTATGATTTTAACATATATATTTGCGATCTTCCAACTGTCCTTTTTTTTAAGATTTTATTTATTTATTTGACAGAGAGAGAGAGATCACAAGTAGGCAGAGAGGCAGGCAGAGAGAGAGGAGGAAGCAGGCTCCTGCTGAGCAGAGAGCCCGATGTGGGGCAGGCACCCCCAATTGTCCTTTAAGACAAATGTAAGAATGTTCATTTTATTACTGTAAAAGCAAAAGGTTAGAAGAAATCTAAATGCCCACCCATAGGGGACTGGTTGAATAAATTATGACCCCTCCTTGTAATGGGATACCATAACATCATTAAAAAGAATGAGGCAGAACTCTATGTATTCCAATGGAACTAGGTTCAAGATACATGAGTTGAAGATGCAGAAGAGAGACTTAGAGGGCACCTGGGTGTCTCAGTTGGTTAAGTTTCTGCCTTCAGCTCAGGTCAAGACCAGGGTCCTGGGATCAAGTCCCTTGTCAGGCTCGCTGCTCAGCAAGGAGTCTGCTTTTCCCCCTCTCTCTGCTGCTCCCTCTATTTGTGCTTCTCACTCTTGCAAATAAATAAAATCTTAAAAAAAAAAAAAAAAATAGAAGAGAGGGCACCTGGGTGGCTCAGTGGGTTAAGCCTCTGCCTTCAACTCAGGTCATGATCTCAGGGTCCTGGGATCGAGCCCCACATCAGGCTCTTTGCTCAGCAAGGAGCCTGCTTCCCCCTCTCTCTGCCTGCTTCTCTGCCTACTTGTGATCTCTCTCTCTCTCTGTCAAATAAATAAATAAAATCTTAAAAAAAATAAGAGATACTTAGAATATTCCTATTTACATGAAATAAAAAATATACACATAAACCTATGTTTAAATAGAAAAATGTGTAGTAAATGCCTTTGTAGGGAGGTTCTAGGAATAGAGACTGGTGATACAGAAAGGAATAATTTATGCTTCTATGAGCAAAGCGCTGTGTTTGGAGCAAATATAGTTAATTCCTGTCCCGGACACCAAGGAAATTGGCATTTGTCATGAAAGAGGAACCATGTGCACATGCGGTCTTACAGCCAAGCAGGGATTTAAGTGCTGTGGGTAGGAAGATTTCAAGTAAAAGGAGAGAAAGCATATCTCACTAGAGTGAGTAGAGAAGTGGGGGGAAGCAGTGTTAGAACTGGTTCTTAAGGTGTCTCATCGAGGCAGCATAGGCCTGGGTGAGTGCATTCTGGACCTGAGCTCCCTGGATTCCATTTTGGGTTTCAACAATGATTGGCTATATGATCTTGGGCAGGTTACTTAGCTTCTCTAGCCTCAGTTTCCTTGTTAATAAATTGAGGAAATAATAGTACCTATTTCATCATGTGGTGGCAAGGTTTAGATGAGTTCATATACATAAAGCACACAGAACGCTGTGTGGCACACAAAACACTGTTTAAGTGTTTGCTACAACAGTTTAATTGAACAGGGGTAGGGTTAATTAGTTTTTAAAGAGAGTATGATAACCAACTAAAATGAAATTAAGTTAGAACTCTATTTTATACCTTATCCCAAAATAATTGGCAAGTGGATCAAAGCTTTAAATATTAAAAAGCTCAATGATAAAGTTATACTAGAAAACATAGGTGCATTAATTTATTATAGTCATGAAAGACACCTTTCTAAATATGATCTCAAAAGCCAATACCTTAAAAAAGATGATAGATTGAACACATAAAAATTAAAAACCCCTTTAACAAAGACACACACACAAATTGCAATAATGGAAGTTCAAAGAAAAACAATGAGAAAATACTTGACCTAATTTGAAATTAATGCAAATGCAAATTAACAAGAATGACAAACTCAATGCTATAGGTAAATGTACCAAAATGGGCACTTGTCTACAGCGTTGACCCCAGTAGACACTGGAAAATTTTCTGGAGAAAAATTTGCCATTGCTTCCAAAACTTTAAAATATATGTTCCTTTTGGTCTAGCAATTCAATGAGTAGGAATTTATCCTGGGAAAACATTCAGACAAGTGCAAAGTTCAAGATAGCAATCTCAAGATACTTTTTTTTATAACAGTGAAAAAGTAGAGCAACTTAAACTGTCCATTAATAAGGAAATCAGTTCAATAATTTAAGATACACTCAGGTAAGAAATCATACTAAAAGTGATGACTCAGATCTATATTTATTAATTTGGAAAATGACAAGATTCATTTTAAGTGAAAAAAATCAGTTTGCAAAAACAGTATGGTTAATACAATCATTTTTTGGGGTGCCTGGCTGGCTTAGTCGGTAGAGCATATAACTCCTAATCTTGCAGTTGTGAGTTCAGAGCCCCATGTAATAAATATAAATAATATAAATAAATAAAATAAATATAAATATAAATAAAAATTTTTTTTAAAATGCAATTGTGTTTTGTTGAAATACAAAACACTTGCACACACACACACACACACACACACACAGCCTGAAATAATACAATAATAATACAAATTGTTAAAATGGTTACATTGGGTGCCTGGGTGGCTCATTGGTTAAGTGTCCGCCTTTGGCTCAGGTCATGATCCCAGGGCCTTGGGATCAGGCTCCCTGCTCAGCTGGAAGTCTGCTTCTCCCTCTGCCCCTCCTCATGCCTTTTCCCCTGATGATGCTCTCTCTCAAATAAATAAAATCTTCTTTAAAATGTTTACTATATTATTGCTACATAGTAAAATTCTGGTTGTTTCACTTTCTTCTTTATAAATGTCTGTATTGTATGTATTTTTTTTTTTTAAGTAGGCTCCACCCACAGGATGGAGCCCAATGTGGAGCCCAATGCAGAATCCAATGTGGAGCCTGAACTCTCAACCTGGAAATCAAGACCTGAACTGAGATCAAGAGCCGGATGCTTAACTAACTGAGCCACCCAGGTGCCCCTGTATATATTCTTTTTAAAAATAATGAGGTATTATGTTCATCACAATTTTTTTAAAACAATATTTTTCATTGGGGAAAATAAAACCAGAAGTAAACCTTGAAAGGTTTACTGCCTTTTAGGTCTCTCCATGATGTCTGCATGCATTTGGTAAGCAGAAGAGTGAATGCAGAACTAGGGGGGAAATCTATTTTTATTACAAATGTAAATATTTGATATGAAGGCTTAACCTCTCAAGGCTAACTTAAAATAACCATCCTAGGGATTTTTTTTTTTTTCACTAAGGTTCAGCAAAAGAGGGTTTATTATTTCCTTAATCATCAAGTTTTTTAAAGGTTGCTGCCTGGAACAATGATATTTTTAAATAGAACCATAAATAGGCTCATGAACTATACCAGACAAGGTCTTTCCTTCAAAGACGTAGCCTCTTCATTAAACAAACACTTATTAAGCTCTGACTCTGTGCCAGGCACAGAGGATACTAAGTAAATAAAACACAGTTTCTACTCTTAGAAGGTTTACTTTCTAGCAAAGGGCAAATAGACAAGGAAACAAATAAGAGTTAACAGTGCTAGGTGCTAAAGTAACAGTAACAAACACAGGGGTGCAAAGAGAGTCTACTGGAGAACAAGTGAAAAAACTTCATAATGGGATGATTCTTGAGCTGGGGCTATAGAGATTACAATATTTGTCTTTGGTGGGGAAGAAGAAATATTGACGGAATATGAGTAGCATTCCAAAGCATTATGAAAGAAAGGTGAAAAATACACCAGGATTGGAGTGCTCAAAACAGAGGTTGTCTCAGCTTACAAAAGTGGTATGTCCTTACAGCAAACAAAACAATCAAAAATATTTAAATAAAACGTCCAAAGCATTTATTATCTTCCTGTCCCCATTCCTCCATTCTCACTTACTGAGGGAATAGAGTTAACAGCTTAAGTGATTCCTCCCACACTTTCTCCACCAAACACAAGCCACATGCTTGCTTTCAGTTTGGTTTACTTTGGTAAATATGGAAACAGGCTACAACATTATTGTTCAACTCTATTTTTAAAAAAAATTTTATTTATTTATTCATGAGAGACGGAGAGAGAAAAAGAGAGTGAGGCAGAGGGAGAAGCAGGCTCCCCAGGGAGCACGGGAGCCAGATGTGGGACCTGGGATCACGACCTGAGCTGAAGGCAGATGCTTAACCATCCGAGCCACCCAGGTGCCCAACTTTATTTTTTTAAGTAGGCTTTTTGCCCAACATGAGGCTTGAACCCACAACTCCCAGATCAAGAGTCACATGCTCTACTGACTGAGCCAGCCAGGCCCCCCGTATTGTTCAACTTAAAAAAAAATTATCTAACAATCTATCCAAGGATATCTCTCCCGGTCAATGAATATAGATCTGATATGTTTTTAAAATGCCTACATACTCTTGCATAATGTGGAATTTATTCACTTACCTGTTTGTTCGACATTCAGCTTCATTTCTTCTCGGTCTCTTTTTTCCCCTCCCAATAAAAACAGTGCTTTTATGAACATCACCCTTTTGTGTGTCCTAACTTTTGTGTGTATTTATTTGTAAGGGATGGGTTTCTGAATATATATTTGCCAAGTCAAAGACTCTGTGGACTTTAAATCTTAATAGATATTAAAGGTATATCTAAAGGCATAGCACACTATGCTGGCATCATTTATTAAATCTCTCACCATTTAACACTCAATTGGAACATCATCTTTACCATGAATCTATTTCTGGATTCTCTGTTCTATTCCAGTGATCTACTTATCTACTCCTATGTCAATATCATACTTTTTATTGTCGTACTTTTTATGACTAGCTTAATAATCTTGAACAGGATGGCACTGTTGTAGGATGTGGGCTCCTGAAACCAAAGGACTAGATTGAGATCAGACTCCACCAGCTTTGTGATCTTGGGTAAGTTACTTCAATATCTTCCTCTATAAAAGAGTGATAATAATAGTATCTAACTCATGGAGTTGTGAGGATTAAATGACCAATGTATGTCAAGTGTTCAGAACAGTGTCTGGTGTAGGGTAATTGGTAAGTATTAGCTATGATTATTGTTGGGCCGGCGGTTCCGGGAATGCAGGAGGAACAATAGAAATGACCGCGGGGGCCGCCATCCTCCAGCCCTCCCTCCCCCCTTCCTTAACCCTTGACTCTCCCGCCAAAAGGGTGTACGCCCAGGTCACGCCTCCATAGGTAACCTGATACCTATGCAGGAAACAGGAGTGTCAGGAGCCCTCACCCCATACCTTCCCATCACCAAATATGGATGTCAGCCCCTGCCCTACCTTGGCCGGATAAAAGATCCCCGCCAACTCCCTCCCAGTGCGACTTCCTCGACTCCCCCTTTCCAAGTCGCGGAACCTCGCCCGAGGGTGCCCACCTCCTCCCGGCACGACTTTCCTGGCTCCCCTTCTCCTGAGCCCTGAAACTTCGCCCGAGAGTGCCTTTAATAAATCTTGCCTTGCGCCTACTTCGCCTGGTGTTGTGTTTACCTCGCCGGCGAAACCTTACAATTATTATAACTGGTGAGGCATGTCATTGATGGGGTTCAGGACACACTACCCCCAAAACTGGCATCTCGGCATATTAAATATTTTTGAGCTGAAATTTTTGAGAAAACAGCAGAACCAAGGTCACTCTGATGTTTCCTGTGCCCCTTTCCCCTGAAACAGGTCATAAAACTCTCACGTGAGAGGTGCCCTCCCTACATTCAAAAGAAAGGAGCATCCTTATCTCTGAAGACAAGGGGATGCTGAGAAGAATCCTGACAAACAGGTGTTGCTGTCTCCCCTAGTTTACCACACTTAACTCATACTCTTTGACTTACCATATTTCTTTACACCTGTCCAATCTTCAGCAAACCTACTAGCATAAAAATACTCAGGTCTGTTTCTTCCAGTCTTCACTTTGTTATGAAGACTCTTGGGTCACATGAAACTGACATTCAATAAATTTGCATGCTTTTCTCCTGTAAATATGTCTTTGCCAGTTTCATTTTCAGGCTCAGCCAGGGACTGTAATAGGGCTGAGGAAAATTTTTTCTTCCCCTACATCACCTTTCACTTCTCTTACACATAGTTTTCTTGTGTCTTCATTGGTTTTTAGTTTGCCAAATGAACTTAAAATCATTCTGTCCAGTCCCCCCACAAAATTTTTAGGATTCCTATTCCTGTATGCATAGACCACACATTTGAAAAACATTACAACAGACTTATAACCATACTTTCCTCTGTGGAAGGGAGTAAGTTGGGACTTCACACAACTGAATTTTTAACATGTGCATATATTATTTAAAAAAATAAAAATCTCTTCTGAGTTTTTTTATATTAGTATTCTAATCTTGATATTTTAATTTGAGTTGCATTCATATATATTCTAGATGGTTTTGTGCCCGTAAGTAAGACTCTGGGTATGACTGCACACTTAAAAAGAGGTTGCTGTGGCTGAGGGCTAGAAAGTATTGTGAGGAAGGAACATGTGGTCTAGACCTTGAAGGATGAAATGGTGTCTTTCTGATGGAGGAGGGTGGTGAGGACATTCCAGACTTTGGGAAGAGCCTTGCATGGTAACACAGAGATAGGAATAAGCACAGCATATAAGTAGCAGGGTCCTAGGGGCTGGGGATGGGGGGGAAAGAGAAAAGACTGACTTTGAGCAGAAGTCGGGGCTGAGTCCTGGAATGAAAGAAAGACTGTGACGGGATGGAAAATGTGCTTTCTTCCCCCTTCCCCCAGAAGATTTCAGGGTGAGTTAGAGAAGGGCAGAACCAAGATAGCCAGGAGAAAGCTACACTGTGATCTCTGTGAAGACAAGGACCACACCTGTCCCATTCAGCGCTCTGTCTCCAGTTCCTTCAGTGGTGTGCACAGAGGCCCCCACAAGTATTTGCTGAATGAATGAATGAATGAAAAGCACATCTAACACAATGGTAAATATTTTGAGAAAGAAATGAAAGCAAATGATTCTGTTGAGTAAATTTTAAAAATGAATGATAACATGATAGATAGAAGAGACCTCATAGAGCCATCTGTTGCAATATTAATGATAAATATGCAATGATTACCCACTGAATCAATGAATGTACATGATAAGGGTCTGAGAGCATTAGGAAAACAACTCATTTGAAGGAGACCGTCCTACATAAAGTTCCTACTTGGAAAATGAACTGTTAAAATGCAATCACAATAATTGCGATGAGATGGAAAAGCAAAGTCGAGGGACTTCAGACAACGGTCAGAGATGCAGGACTGGCTAGAGACTCCACCGAGCAGCTAATTGATGGATATTGTCACCACTGCCAGGCTGGAGAGAGCAGGTAAATCAATGAGAGGAAGAGGCTGCTGAGTCTGGTGGAAGCAGCTCTGGCACGGAGTCAGGAGACCTGGGCTCGAGTCCCAGCTCTCTACTCACTCAGCAGGCCCTGTTCTCAGTTCCTCCAGCTGTCTATGTTCTCTAAATTCCCAGCCAGCTCTGATATTCTGTGATACAAAATCATGAAGAAAAAGGAGAGGAGAAGGCCCACACGCTGGCCGTTTAAAGCTAGAACATTATCCATTAGCCACTGCAGTCACTTTAGGAGAGAAACATCCATTCAGTCAGTCAACAAATGTTTATTTGTCTCATAAGGCAGCATGCACTGTCCAAAGACAGCAAATTAGAGCAGCAACCCACCCACTCTTGGGAGCTTACAATTTAGTAGAGGAGAGGAAAATAAATATGTAGGAATAAGTCCAATTCAAGTGTGGGTGTGCAGGGTGTGGCAGGCACCATGGAAGAGATGCAAGCAAATGTTACTGAGCACACTAGGGTTTTCGAGTGAGGCTGTACCCCCCCCCACCCCACTGTGAAGCCGAGCGAGGAGGTGAGTACTGCAGACGTCACTGGAGCCTGCCCGGATGCCCTTCTGCAGCTATGCTCACTCATTTTGCAGACACCATTGACCTGTGCAGCTGCCTTTCTTCCCAGAGCAGCAGCTGCTTTCCTTGGAAACAGTTCCCAGGCAGCAAACAGTTAAAACTCCAGCAATTCATTTATTAGTTAGTTAGGTGTTGGGTACTCAGAAGTCACACGGGACTCCTAATTGGTGACATTGATGACGAGGTCCCCAAACCAGCCAATAAAAGCCAACTTAAAACATAAGGTAACTGAAACAGAGTACTGGCAAGATAGCTTTGACATCTGTTAACCCCATACATTCAATATGGTACAAAATGCAATTTCAAAAATAAGAACACGTAATTTCAGGGCAGAACAGGTTTCCCTAAATGCAGCTTCTGGGGACACTGTTCCACTTATCTATTGTTGGGGCACAAACTACCTTCAAACATGGTGGCTCAAAACAATAACTAGTTAGTTATATCATGATTTGATGGGTTTGAACAGATTTGAAGGAGAAATTTCTCCACTTACATAGTTCCTACTTGAAAACTTGAAGTGGGATTTTTAAATGATATGAAGCATAATAACTGAGAAGTGATGGAAAGGCAGTATTTTTGAGTGATTTGGGGTGATTTTTCTGTTTTTATGGTGTTGAAGGAGGCCACTCAGTAGTCAGCTGGCAGAGAGTAGGTTTGGAGGATCCAAGATGGTTCTTTCGAATATCTGGTGCCTTGGCAGGGATGTCTGGAAGGCTGGACACAGCTGGGACTGCCCACCAGATTTATGTCTAAATTAAGAGCCCTTCCCAGATTGTGAATAGAGGATTTGTTAATATCCATACTGAATTTTGATTGTGCTAAGCCCCCACCAGTTCATAAAGGAACTCCGTCATGAGGTTCTCTGGGAGCCTAAGCGAGTTCCCAAGGAGCCAATACGCTTAAGAATTAGTCTTGGCTACCATTTGCATTGGTCTCTATGACACCATTTCATGCAATAATTGTTAAGGATCTTAGACAATCTCTAAAGGTACAAAACTAGATAGAGAGATACCATGGAGAAGGCATGTTATGGTATATGGCTGTCTGCTAGCTCTGGCAATCCAAGTCATTCGGTGTCACTGGCCTCAGTCACTCCATGCTCCGCACAGTTCCTACTGAAATTCAGGTTACTGCTCATTGCCTTAACTACTGATGCTAGACATCATATATATATATATATATATATATATATATATATATAGTGGAATACTATGCATCCATCAAAATGGAAATCTTGCCATTTGCAATGATGTGGATGGAACTAGAGGGTATTACGCTAAGCGTCATAAGTCAATCAGAGAAAGACAATTATCATATGATCTCTCTCATATGGGGAATTTGAGAGGCAGGGCAAGGGATTGTGGGGAGTAGGGAAGAAAAAAATGAAACAAGATGGGACCGGGAAGGGAGACAAAACATTAGACACTCTTAATCTCAGGAAACAAACTGAGGGTTGCTGGGGAATGAGGAGGGAAGGGATAGGGTGGCTTGGTGATGGACAGTCGGGAGGGTATGTGCTATGGTGAGTGCCGTGAAGTGTGTAAGCCTGATGATTCACAGACCTGTACCCCTGAAGCAAATAATACATTGTATGTTAATAAAAAATATATACCTACATTCAATTTTAAACACATTTCCAAGTTCTTTTCTACTCTTTTGTGTGGATAGAGCAGATTCTTAAGGAAAAAAAATGTTGGTTTGTTTCATACTTTAAATGTAGCCAAACCTCAATTTCAACCCAGCTAGGATGATTACTCTGCTCCTGTTATTACCCTTACAATTTGGTATCAGAATTCCTTACTTATCTTCACATCTAGGCTATGAGCTACCATAAGGGAGGAGACAAAGCCAAGTCTCTTGGGCCTTAAGTACCTTTGTATGTTCCTGATACTTAGTGTGATCCTGGGCATAGGGCAGGTGTCCATAGAATATTTGTTGAATAAGGGACAAAGGAGAATTCAAAATGATGCCCCTAGGTCTACAAAATTATAAGAATTTCAAACATGTAAGTAACTGCCAGTAATCTATCTTTAATAATAACCATTTAAGAATTTCTTCATAAAATGACTATGTTATCTTACTTAGTTAGCATGTAATAAAAGATCACAACAGTATCAACTGGAACTCTAAGCACAACCTCACCAGAGTGTGGGGTTTAATAGTCTATTCATCTCTTATCATCTGTGAAATGTCATTGTTTCATACATATAATCAGAGCTCTTCCTACAAATGATATTTTTCCCTTTGAAGTGAAGAAGACAGAGAGCCCGAGTAGGATTAAGTTTAAGAGCAATGGTGCTCGAGGTCTCTGGATGGGAAGGAGCATGAGGATGTAAAGAGGCATCTATGATTTTTGACCAGATGATGACATATAAATTCAATGCAAGTTAATATGCCAACCAGAGTCCATTATTTCCAATAAACATCCCAAAAAGGGACTTCCTATAATAGGACTGCTATAGCAAACTAACATTATTAGTGATAATCTCTGTCAAAATTATAATCAATATGAAACTTTTTCAGTGGGACTTGGGAAACAAGACATTCCCTAAAATGAAGTCCATCAAACCAATGAAGGACAAAATGCATTGATTCTCCTGAGTGATGTGTGGGCTTGAGTGTGTGTGAACAGGGCAAGCAGTTCACACCAGAGCTGAGGTGCCCTGGTACCGTTCACTTGGGGGCCACATGTGCAGGACAACAAGCCTCCTTACAATGGTGTACCAGTGTTTCCTCACCCTGGCGCAGGGATGGAGCCCAGTGATGACTACCCTGTCCCTGGCCTCCTGCTGGGCCTGCCAACAATGGTGCCACTTGGTACCAGCTCTGAGGCCCTGTGGCGCTGAGACAGGACCACCTCATTTCCCGTGGATGAGAAGAGTCTGCAGATGTCCACAGTCAAGTCATCACCAACCTAGGTTGGATTTTAACATAATCTAATCCGCCTTTCAAATAGTACATGTTCCTTGGATTAAACAACCCTCCTTCGAAGGACATGTTTGTCAGACAAATCTAATATAAAGATCACCCTTTTGGTAATTTGGCCTCATTTTCCTTAGGAGGAAAAGCCAGGAGACACACAAAAACCTGAAATTATCTTCGGCCCCCAAAAGAAAATACAATGCTCAGCACAAAGGATAATGTATCATCCTTAAATTTTTTTTAAAAATTAGATTGTGCATTCTTTTAAACATTCCCACACAAAACTGGAAATGTAGACAAAACTTTATTATGTTGTGGTGTGACAGAGAAAAAGAGGCTGTCTGTGTGCGCAGGGTCACTGGCTTAACAGTCCTGAGAGAACTGATGTCAATTCTTTTAAGCAGCGAGGCAATTCAGCTCAACAATAAGTCATTTAAAGAAATCCTTCGTCTGATTATCTCCTTTTCAATGAATTAACTGGTTGCTTGATGAAAATGTTCAAAGGGGTCTGATATTTTAGCATTGGTGGAGAGAAGTGAGAATCTTTGTTAACTTTTTTTTTCCCTAAGATTTTATTTTTAAGTAGTCTCTACACCCAACGTGGCCCTCGAGCTTACCACCTGGAGATCAGGAGTTGCATACTCCACCAACTGAGCCAGCCAGGTGATCTTTTGCTCACAGATTTTTTAAAAAGGATAAAGAGAAATCAAAACTGCCTAGCATATATTTTTAGGTGCCTCTGCAGGTAAAATACACCACCAAAACCAACACTTCCCACAGAAAGATTTGAAAACTTCCCCACACTTTCTCACCTCAATTGTTCAATTCAACAGCATTACAGAGCAAAATGTCTGCTGTATGACCAATGTCTGATTCTACTAAGTGATAAGAAAGGGGATTAACATAAAATACATTGTACGATAAACCACTCTCTTCCACAACTCAAGTTCCTACCTTGGACCATACAGTAGGAGCTTCCTCCCTCTCTTCCATCCCTCTCATTGTCCCCACCCAAAGGAAGAGAAGCGACCCACACAATGAGCATGACTGGACACTCGGGAAGCTGGAGCTGAGTGTACAGGCACAGCCTCTGTCTCTTTTTCTCGGTCCCTGTGTCACTCTGAATCCCCTGACCTTGGCACAAACACAGACTCAGCTCAAACATGTGGGAAGTGGAGGGGGCCTCACAGTCTGTGATCAAACAGGAACAGGATGGGTGAACCCAGTTTAGGGGCAAGGAATTAGGAAGCCCACTTGAGCACACAGCTATGCTGTGACCTCTAATTAGGTTATTAATAAGTCAATTGAGATACTTATCTTTCCATCGGTTCCAAACTCAGGAGGGAAAGAAATGGATGTTATTTATTGTCCCCTCCAGAAAATCCAGTACATTTAAACTCCAATTGCCTATTATAGTTAATATTTTGATTCTTTACTCAACTTTCTAATTCCAGTAACAGATTAATGCTGAATACAAGAATGGGAAAGTGTATGAATATCTGTCTATGAATATTGATGTGCTGGTAAACATTCAACAACGAGCTTTCTGGGGGGAAAAAAGTCCTGGTTTGTAGTACTTGATCATTTCTGTGGTGTGAATATTGCTACCATGGCCCATGTCAAGCCACCAATGTGAGTGACATCACTGCTCACAATGGGCTTTCACAAACTGGTACTAACCAGCTATAACCTATCACTATCGATGAAGTATCCTGAGTTCTGTTATATCCTGAAAATTAAATGCCAAAGACTATTATCCTACTTTTATTAAAAAACAAAACAAAACAGCAACTTTATCATTATTGAAACTAATAAGGTGACTACAAATACTTCTTATCCAGCTGTCTTAAAGAAGAATCACCCACCTCAACACCCGGTTCAAATGAAATGTTATTAGTTGAATCATCTTTCCCTCCTTCTCTGCATCATTTGATTGATTGTTGGATTGCCTTCTTTCTTCCTTCTTTTACAAATCAGACTGTTTGGCTGTCAGTGGTAGCAGCAGAAACAACCCTATGAAAGACTATTCAGGGCAGTTTGAGAGAAGTTAATGGCAACAACTATGAAAATTAAAAGTTGAGACACATTAAGAAGTATTAATACCTGTGAAGTCTCCTAGCTAGGTCCTCCTTAAGTCTGAGAGTATGGTGTATTGAGCGGAATGGACTTGCAAGGGACAGAGCTGGATTTGAACGTTAGCTCTGATGTTCACCGGGGCTGCCGCCTTGGCAAGGTGATCAGCAGCAGCCCCGTGACACACTCTCTCCCTTTTCTGAGGAAATGCCCCTGGGAAAGAAAGAAGGATGATAATCTGGTCCAATTTCCTTATAGGCAAGTCACCATAGACATCAGTCAAACACACTAGTACTGTTTATCTATGGAATGCTTTGGTCAGGATGAATCTGATCTGCCTAGGATTGGTTACTACGGTAATCAAATCTGCAGCTTATGGATATTTGTAATGTCCCTCCCTAAAAAATGTCATGTGATCTATTTAACTATTAGAGTATAAAATGGAGATGTTTCATGAAAGAAACAGCTCTCTTCTGTGTAAGGGATGTGACCATGTGCATAGAGATCCTGTTCGGTAATTAGGACCAAAACAAGTCTCAGTGGAGGAAGAAGTGACTTGGGGGTTGTGTTGGTGGGTCTCAGACTTCTCCCTGCTTCATCACTGCCTTAAAGTTATTTGTACCCTTGAAACCATTAGTAAGGCTGGCTACTGTGTGAGATGTGTGATCCTCTGAGTCTGATTGGATTGTCTGGTCCTTTGTGCTATCCCACACCCTCAGCCAGTTAGGTAATTCTTTGATCCTCAGTTTTACCTGTAAAATGGGGATAATGATGTTTATTTCCCATAAATGTTGGAAGGAATAAACCAAATATGACATGGGAAGCACCTAAAGCCTTGCAAAGCCCAGTAAATGTCCCTTAAGTCCTCAAACTCTGACTCTACACTAATGAAATGATGTTCTTGGGCATAGATGTTAAATCTCCAGGCCTCATTTTGTGATATTGTGATTTATCATAAAAAATAAATATGGATCTCCCTTGAATTATGATGGGGTTCCGTCCTAACAAAACCATTGTCAAATTGAAAGTACCGTTAAGTTAAAGGAAAAAAAGTTCCATTAGGTCTAAAATGCATTTAATACACCTAACCTATCAAAAACCCTAGCTTAGCTTAGCCTATCCTAAATGTGCTCAGAACACTTACATTAGCCAATAGTTGGGCAACATCACCTAACACCACATCTACTTTATAATAAAGTGTTGAATATCTCATGTAATTTATTGTTGACTGTACTGAAAGTGAAAAACAGAATGGTTGTATGAGCACGGAGTGGATGTTAGTATGTCAGTTGTTTATTTGTGATTATATGCTTATGACTGGGAGCTGTGACTTGCTGTCACTGCCCAGGATCATGAAAGGGAATCACCCTGCATATTGCCCACCCAGAGAAAGATCAAAGTTCAAAATTTTAAATAAGTTGGGGATTTGTATACTTTGGTATTCATCCATGATTCCTGGCTTACAGCTCCCCAGACCCAGCGAAGGGAACACCTTTTGTTATAACATTTAGTCTTTCCATCCTCAGTTCCTGAAATAGCTTCACGGGGATAAAGGTGGAATGGGTGTTTTTGTTATCCTTTTACAAGCCTCTTTCAACCACGACTTTTGGAAAGGTCCTAACGGGGGCTGGTTGCTAGTGGCATGAGCCATGTGGTTAGAGGGCTGGAACTTTCAGCCCCACTTCCCTGACTTCTGACCTCCAGGGAGGGACAGGGACTTGAAATTGAGGTCAATCAACAGTGCCCAATTATTTAATAAATCATGCTTCTGTATTGAAGGCTCCAGGAAAAAACCAAAAGAATGGAGGTTGAAGAGCTTCTGGGTTGGTGAAGTAGAACACATCCACGTGTTGAGAGGGTGGGATGACCCAAACTCCATGGAGGCAGGAGCTGCTGGGTTCAGGATCTGTACAGACCTTGTCTTATGTGTCTCTTCATCTGAGTGTTCACTGGTACCTTTAATATCCTTTGTAGTAAACCAGTAATCTAATAACTAAACTTCCTTTCTGACTTCTGTGAGCTGTGCTAGCAATTTTTTTTTTTAAGATTTTATTTATTTATTTATTTGACAGACAGAGATCACAAGTAGGCAGAGGCAGGCAGAGAGAGAGAAGGGGAAGCAGGCTCCCCGCTGAGCAGAGAGCCCGATATGGGGCTCAATCCCAGGACCCCGGGATCATGACCTGAGCCGAAGGCAGAGGCTTTAACCCACTGAGCCACCCAGGCGCCCCTGTGCTACCAAATTAATTGGACTTAAGGAAGGTGTCAATTTATACTTGGTTGGTTGGAACCACAGGTAACAGCCTGGACTTAGAAAGTGGGAGTAGGCAGTGCGGGGGAGGGGTGGAGGAAGCAGTCTTGTGAGACAGCCTTTAACCTGTGGGTTATGATGATATTTCCAGATAGGTAGTGTCAAAATTGAGTTAAACTGCAGCAATTTAAGCACCCAGCAATTTAAGAAAACCCCAGACTCTTTGGGCTGGTGTCGGAAGTATTCAGAGAGTACAGCATGCAATGCAAATGAAAACAATAGAACTTCTCTTTACAATTAACTAATAAAGTATCCAAAGAAAGAGAAAAAGTGTGTCAATTATGCAAACAGTGGAATATGTCAACTCTTTTGTTTATATCCCCTATTCTCCCAAATTTTGCACTCAATGGAGTGTTATGTAAACATACTTTTCGTTTTCTCTAAAGAAGCCCTCCTCTTTCCAGCTCCTGCAGCCTCAGCAAGAGGAGCTGCCTCTGCATCAGGTATCTGCAACAGCTGTTTAAGAAGAGCAGGCAGCTACATAGCGCCACACACAGCAATCTGACGTCCCCCACCTCCTGCTGTTAATGGGTGGGACTCACTGCTGGATGGTGGGCGAAGAGCCACCAGGGCAAAGGGGCCTCTGGTGGTCATGAAGGGGAGATCCGGCCGGGAAACCTGGCCGCCTCCTACTTGGGGATCGCTATCAGCAAGAGCTCCCAGGCCACCCTCAGCAGCATCTGGCCCATGACCCATAGGAACCAGAAATACTCCCCATCGTAGTAGCATCATCTGTGCAACTGAAGCCAGTGATGTTGAAGTGGGAGCAGACCCCCAGCCAAGGGCCCCTGAGACTGCCTCTCCAACCTCCAAAGGAATAAAGATGTCAGCTGGCTTGTCAAGGAAGGAAGGATAGAAGGAAGGAAGGAAGGAAGGAAAGGAAAGAGAAGGGAACAGAAGGGAAGGGAAAGGGCAAGGGCAAGGGAAAGGAAGGGAAGGAAGATCCTGAAACACCAATCAGATTAAAAACTTCTAAATTATTAAAATTGAAGATTTCTGGATTAAAATTCTGTCTAGAAATTTTATAATAACACTAAATTTTTATAATAAAATTTAAAATTTTATAATAAATTCTCTAAAATTTTATAATCACATAGATGGTCTGGTAAAAGTAAAAAAACAAAAAAACAAAAACTTGTTTCCCCAATAAGAATTTATTAAGCACATCTACATGCCAGATACATGCAAAGCCCTAATAATAGAGAGGTGAGCAAAATAACACAGACCCTGCTCTTTCATACAGAGTTTAATAATCTGGTAGAGAAATCATCTTTAAACAAATAACACACAAGTAAAATTGTTATTACAAATCCTATTTAGTGCCAAGAAGAGAATACAGACAGTATGAGTGTATAGACAGGAGGACTTTTTTTTATATTGGGGCTGAGAGAGCAGGACCTTTAAGCCAAGACTCTAAGGACTAAATTAAGCTAAGGCTCTAGGGACTAAAAGCATTAATCAAGAGGTAGCTGAGGTGTAGGGAGGCAGAAGGAAGAGCCTCCCTGGTTAATTCTAATGTCAGGCAGGATGAGAACAACAGCATGGGGAATTTCTTCCTCCTTGATTTCCTCTTCTCTTGGACTCTACATGACCATCCTCTCAGTTTACCTTGTACTTCACTGGCCACTTCTTTTCATGATTTCTTCTGCTGGTTGTACCTTCCCTACTGATCTCTACATGACAGAACTCTACGGGATTTTCCCTGTTCTTTCTTCTCTCTATTCTCTACATTTGTGATTTCATCCACCCATGGCCTTATATGCAAATAAATTCAAATAAATTTTGAAGATCTTATTGGCTTTATTCAATGATTCATAAGTTTAGCCCCATCCAATCTAGAAGACAGAGAATAACTCTGGGGAGCTGTACATAATGAAAGACTTCTCATAGGCAGAAGAGAGAAGAAACAAGGACGTTACACTAGACAAAAAGCAGATTGTTTGTTGCAAGTTTACTTCCCTTTGGGGGATGGCAGGGGTCTATCATGCAGCTTGCCTAACTAGTGCGGTTCAGGAATTCCTGATGGACTGGCTTATGATTCCATTTCTGGGAGAGCTGAAACTATGATTAATTTAAATCTTGGTTTGGTGATGTGCTTATCATAAGCAGTTCTATTTTGAGCCTGTTGTCTTATTTTTAACTATGCTGACAACTTCTGACTTCTTTCTGATCTCCAGATCTGAATATTCAACTGCATGCTTCAATCTCTCCTTGAGTATACGCAAAAACATGCCTGACTTAACATGGCAACACTAAGCAATCAATCCCCATTGGCCACTCTCTCCTATCTGCTACCTCTCCAGAGTTCTGTATCCTAGTAAATGGTCCCACCAACTACCAATCACATATGCCACAAATCTAGGAATCATTTTTGACACCTGCCTCTCCCCCAGCAGAAGATGGTGTAGAAAAGTGGGAGAGCCCTGGATTGGCATTCAGAAGCTCTCCAATGATATCCTGGCTTTACCACTTTCTAATGATGTGCTCTTGGACAAGTTAAGTTCTCTGAGCTTCAGCTTTTTTTCTCTTTAAAATAATGATCACAACACGTAGCTCACAGAAGGTTGTTGGGAGATTTAATGAAATAATATATGCAAAGAATATGTAGGACTTGAGACATCAGTTCCCAAATTCTCCACAGTCCTCTGGTGCCCTCGAGTGGCTTCCTAGACAGTTTAGAACCCCACTCATGCATCCCATCATAGGACCCCCATAAGGCATCAGCATATGCCTATACAGGCAACTCAATATCTTTTGGCACTTCCTGATCCCCTCCTCTACCACCAAACTTCATAATCTCTTAAATCCCTTTACTCCACAATCTTAATCTAGCTGGACAGACATAAGCTAGGTAAACTGATGCCCCAAATGAGATACATCAGCATCCCAGATAACATAAATGCACTGCAAATGGGATATGCCAAACCTTAATATAAGGGTTGTCTAACATCCGAATTTCAAACACTGAGGCCAGAAAGAGCTGGTTACTAAGCCGAGTGAACTGTTTAGCACCCCCAAAATTGCACTATGAAGTAGTACCCTACGCCCCTACAGTTCCACCAAGGTTATTCTTTCTGTGACACATGGGATCACTCCTTGGCTCAAAATCATTTAAAGTTTCTTTTCCTTTTCCCATCCTACTCCCCTTCAGCTAGCAGAACACTCCTAGCCAGTGCCCCCATCCATACCACTGTGGACAGCTGTTAGCACCAAAGAACATAGTATATTCTTACACTTCTTCTCTTCCTATTCAGACATTACGGAAGGATTTTCTTCTTGAAAATCTGCTGAGGCTCCAAAAGTAGAGAAAGAGTTCTCCTTTCCTCCTCATCCTCCTCCCCTCCTCTCTCTTCTCCACCTCTTCTCCCTCTTCCTCCTCTCCTCTTTCTCCTTTTTTCCTTCTCCTTCTATTGCTGCAGAAGGGGGAGGTTAAGGGAATTTTCCCCCATTTTTTAATTGAAATTTTTACTGAGAAAATTGTAGATCCACATGCAATTGTAAGTAATAATTGAGAGAGATCCCTTATACAGTTTCCACCAGTGGTAACATTTTATGAAACTATAGAATAATATATATCCAACCAGTATACTGACATTGATACTATCTCCCTATCTTATTCAGATTGGATTTCTCCAGTTTTACTTACACTCATTTGTGTGTGTGTGTGTGTGTGTGTGTGTGTGTGTATTAAGTTCCACAGAATTTCATCACTTGTGTTGGTTGAAATATCCACCATAACAGTCAAGATAATGAATAGTTCCAACACTACAAGGATCCCTCTTGTTGTCCTTTTACAAGCATACCCACCTCTCTTTCCCCAGACCCCTATCCCTAAAGCCCAGCAATTACTAATCTTTTCTCCATTTGTAAAATTTTGCCTCTTGTAAATGTTACATAGATGAATCATACAGCATCTAACCTTTTGGGATTGGCTTTTTTTTTTACTCAGAATAATTCTCTGGAGATTCCTCCAAGTTATCGCAGATATTAATAACTCAATACTTTTTATTGCTTAGTAATATTCCAGGGTATGTATGTACCATGGTTTGTTCAGACATAACCTGCTAAAAAACATCTATGTTGTTTCCAGTTTTTAGCTATTACAAATAAAACTGCTATGAACATTGTGTACAGATTTTTCTATGAACATAAATCCTCACTCTTCTGGGACAAATGCCCAAGAGTACAATTGATGGGTTGAATGGTAATTGCATGTTTACTTTCTTAAGAAACTGTTAAACTGCTTTTCAGAATGACTGTATCATTTACATTCCACCAGCAATGTGTGTGTGACCCATGTTTTTATTTCCAGATTTTTAGTCCTTTTTTAGCCAAGATGTGGTGTTAGAAGGTGGATGGCTCATTAATGGCCCTCACTCATGAACTTTCTGGATCAAATTCTGAAAGCAGGAGGAAAAATAAGAGGAAACTACTACTCTTTTGGATGATAATAATAGCTGGCATTTATTACATCCTTAACCGTATGCCAGGCACTGTCTTTTAAAGGCTTCCTATGTACAAATCTACTTCTGACTCACAACAACTCTGTGGATAGGTTCCATCATCATCTCCAGTTTGGAAGCTGAGGCTTAGAAACAGAAGTACCTTGTGCATGGCGACACAGCTAGTTAGCGGCAGAGCTAGGATCTGAACCTAGTGGGCTGTGCTCTGTTGAGCATATCACATTATACCATCTCCTGAACAATAATGAAAGAAACATCAGTATGTTTCCAGAAGCAGCTGTAGAGGTTATGCTGCAGTTAGTACAATGCTTTCCTTTTTAAATATAAATGCAGATTTTACCCTCTCTGGGAATTAAAGTATACCCTTGTAGTGTGTGTGTGTGTGTGTGTGTGTGTGTGTGTGTGTGTGTGAGATTCAATAGGTATGCATTGATTTTCCCTTAAAGGCTGTACACAGCCCCAGGTGATGTCTATTCCCACCTCCTGCACACCCATGCACACCTCAAGCGGCAGGAGGACCATTCCTCATGTGCAACTCGGAGGGGACAACAACATATACTAGAAGGAAATCAAGAAGAATTTACCCACAATATCTCAACCTAAGTTGGAGGTCTTGGTAAATGCTTTTTCTGTTGAGCATGAGTGAGAGGAAAATAATGGATATGATGGTGATGCAAATACACTACAGCACAAAATAATAATTAAAAGGGAGAACAGACAAGGACAGATAAGAATAAAAGATGAGGGACCAAGTCTGAAAGAAAATGGGATTCAAAAATTGAAAAAATTTCACTGTCAGTGTTTTATACTCTATGAAAACATAATAAAACTTCGGAGACAAAAATGGTAAAACAGCAGAGGTAAAAAGGGATACAGCAAAGAATGCAACTGGAGGACCAAAACAACACGATGAGAGAAATAATACACATGAAAGGTAAAGATCAAATAGACTGAGAGCGGAATTGCTGTGCTAACTGAGAGGAAGGCTTGGTGAAATCACTGCACATTCAGAAAGAAAGGATAAAGGATTTTGACAATTAGAGAGGAAGTCACAGATGTGAAACAGAGCTAGTGATGATCCTATACAAGGATAACTGGTGTCTCTGAAGTAGAGAACCAGACAAATGAAACAGAAAACAAATATTTTTAAAAGAATATTCCACTGAAACTAATGAAGAAGTAATTTTAATGAAGAAGAAATAGGCAGTCCGTGTTCCAGGAAGAACTGATATAGGATTATTAAAACAGATACATAGCCTCACTAGACTAAGTACTTTGGGGGATTAAAAGGAAGAGTTGAAGGAATCCAGGTAGAAAAAAAACAAGCCACCTACAAGAGAACAGAATTAGGCTGGCTGAACTTCTCCACTACAATCAATGATGACAATAGAGCTCTGTCTACAAAATTCTGAAGGAAAGAAACTGTGACTTAGGAATAACCAGACAGTTTTGTTGTTTGAGAATAAAGTTAATAGGTACACATTCTCAAACATGAGAGGTTTTAGCAGATCCAGTCCTTCTTGGGAAAGACTAACAGAGAGGAAATCAAGCTATACAAGAAATGAGTGGATATGCCAGGGGAACGGCACTGGTGTTCTATGTGGTATTAAAAGGAGGAAGTGTATGTGGTGGGTATGTCAGAGATTAGACCACCTGAGTTTAAATCAGGGCTCTGTCAAGTCTTACTTTTGGTCTCTGACAAAGTATTTAACTATCTCAGTTCCCTTGCCAGTAAGAAGAAGTTGATAATGTTGTTGTGGGTAGCAAATGAACTAACCCATGTAAATTTCTTAGTAAGTTGCCCAGCATTAGGTACTATTATAAAAAAATTAAAACACCGTTATTAAAACATAATTGCTCCAAAATTGTAGGGTTTTTAATAATCTTTCATAAATCTTTAACAATAATTTTATCCTTAATTTTAGGAACTATAGTATCTTCATGGTAAAGAAATTTTAAAAACACTGAACTCTGAAAAGGTGAACAGTAAATTGGTAATATGGATACCTCTGGGAAAGAACACTGGATAGATGGGAGATAGGGTGGGAGGGAGAATTTTTATGGCTTTTCACTAACATGTAGCTTTTGAAATGTGTACCACATGAATATATTATCTATTTTTTTAAAGCAACTAAAATTAATGAAACATTTACCTAAGTTTTCCGTATTTCCTTTATTCTTATCAGTTTCTTTCTTTTCTTTTTAAAGTCAAGTAGAAATACATTTCATAATTTCTATAAAATTAGCATGTACTATGGTTCCATTTTTACAAACCCATTCCTCACCAGACAGCCCTCCATCTGTATATACGCAAAGGAAAGGATGTGAAGTGATATTGAACGTTAACAATGATTATCTCCTGGGAGATGAAATTTGGGGTATTTTTTTCTCACCCCTTTTTCTTTTTTTTTTTTTAAGAATTGTTTGAATTTTAAATTAAGTATATATCATTTTTAATGTCATTTTTCTAAATAAATAAAGAAAAATTGTTAGCAATTGTTACCTTGGTTGACAAGGAAGAACAAGGGGTTTGTCCCCACCTCCTAAGAGACTGGGCTCCGAATGCCAAAGGCCATTCATCCTTGATGAAGGATGGCCCTTCATCCAGGCCTTGACTCTTGATTTAGGAAACGCATTGGCAAGGAGCTGTTATGTCCTACTGTGTGTCTTGCTGATTCTTCAAGTGGGAGGCTGATGCCTCGACCTACCTTCCTCCCAAACTAGACTCCATGTTGTTTCCCAATATGCTTTTGCTCCTGGTGTTCCAAGTAGCTGTAGAGCCTCTGCCTCCTTGACCCTTCAGTTGCATTTGTCCTCCAAAGCCATGGCAGAAACTCCATCTTCCATATCCTGTTTCCTAATAGGTCCACTCGATTTTCCCCGTTAAAGTCCCATAGCCCATTTTTTTTTTAAGATTTTATTTATTTATTTGTCAGAGAGAGAGAGAGCAAGCACAGGCAGACAGAGTGGCAGGCAGAGGCAGAGGGAGAAGCAGGCTCCCCGCCAAGCAAGGAGCCAGATGTGGGACTCGATCCCAGGACGCTGGGATCATGACCTGAGCCGAAGGCAGCTGCTTAACCAACTGAGCCACCCAGGCGTCCCCCCATAGCCCATTTTAACAACTATTTATCACAATTCATTCATTCAACAGATGTTTACTGAACGCAACCCTGCGCCTTATATTGGTTAGTATTCCGTGTCTTACCCTTTGAATAATTACCAGAGGGCAGGAAGTATGTCATACTTATTTGGTATTTCTACAGCAGTCAGCATAATACCATTTAAAGAATAAAAGAGAAAAAAAAGTTTGTTGAATAATTTTAAAAAGGAGCATTGTAAGATAATAGAAAAATATATATATTGGCTTCTGCCCCCCAGTCCCTAACCCAGAGCTCCTAAAACCTTTATAAATTCCTAACTGAAAGAGCACTAGGAGCATTTTTGTTCTAATCAGGTGACTCTGGGTAGGTCCTGGGTGGCTCCTGGATGGGGGCTGGTCACCAGAAAGACCAAGCCATGATTAGAAGCTTAGAATTTTCATCCCTGCCCTCACGCTCCAGAGAGATGAGAGGGGCTGGAAATGGAATTAATAATTGATCATGCCTACATGAGGAAACTTCCATAAAACCGAATAGGGGGTTTGGATAGCTTCCAGATTGGCGAACATATCCACACCAGGAGGGTGAAGCACCCCACGCCATGAGGACAGAGCTCCTGCCCTTGGGACCCTCCCAGACTTCGCCCTTTGTATCTCGTCATCTGGAAGTAGTAAACAGTTAAGTGCTTCCCTGAGTTCTGTGTGCCAGGCTAGCAAATTAACTGAACCCGAGGGGAGGTTGTAGGAACCCCTGATTTGAGGCCATGTCAGACAGAAGTTATGAGTAACCTATGACTTGTGACTGGTATCTGCAAGAGAATGGGAGCAGTCCTCTGGGACTGAGCCCCTCTGCTGTGGGATCTGACATTCTCCCCAGGTAGACAGTGTTAGAATTAAGTGTTGTAGGACAACCAGCTGGTGTCCCAGAGAACTGCTTGGTGTGGGGAGAAGAACCCACACATCTGGTGATCAGAAGAGTCAGAAAGAGGAGTTCTGTGTGAGTAATAGAGAAAAACAGAGTCTTTCCTAGCACAAGCACTCAGTATTTGTTGAATTGAACTAACTGCTTTGTCCTTATACACTTTTTTACGTGCCCGTTATTGTATTTTTTGAAGATTGCAAGTCTTTTAGCTTTAAAAACCAAGTGGCTTACATTCCTTCAAAATTATCTGAAGTTTTTCTAAAGAGCAAAGATGTTCCCTTTCTCTAAAAACACTGGCATGGATCAAAATCCTTGGAAAGAGGTAAGGTCCAAATAGCTAAATAATTAATGATTTTTATTTTCCTCTGTCTTCCCTGAGGAGGCCCAACAACAATCCTGAAAACTGACCTAAAAAGACAACTTCTCCCTAGCCCCCCAGTGCCGAATGTCCAACATCTGCTCAGAGATAGCTTTCCAAAACAAGTTCACATTACTCAGGGTTTTCATTCCTTAACTGGCTCTTTAGTTACAAAAAGCTAGTTTCTCAAAACCTAAACAAAACTAATTTGGTACATATAGTTGCATGGCAATGATGAGAGAATGTGGATAGAATCTGAAATAAAAGCACAACAAATATAAAATAATGCACAGAACTAAAGGAATACTTTTATGAGACAAGGAAGGTTATATATGGCAAAACTATTTGCCTTTGTTCTAGTCAAGGCTGTCTTTCCAAAATAGGGTTTGTAGAAAAATCTATTTCCCCCTTGCTCCCTCAGTAAACAAACAAAAAAAATAATGTGCTGCCACCTACTGACGCCTGGATGAAAGTGTAGCTCAGAACCAAAACTTCAGAACGGGTGCTTATAATCTTATTTTAAACACAGTAATTAATACCTGCAAGGCTCTTAACTCGGTGGCAGGGAGTTGGGGATAATCATCATGCAGATTGGTTAAAATGAAAAAGAAAATCCATGGATGTGTGTGAATGACCACACAAATTTAACCGTTAGAAAGCTTAGCTGCACCCTTCAGTGGAAGATTGAAGCAACAGTTGAATCATTCTGTTAACAAGAAAAAGGAACAGGGCAACATAAACATTTCTATACTAATATAAACTCGTGGTCTAGTCAGTCTAACATTATGTCACTGAAGAATTTTGTGCAGGAGGGATACGGTCATTTGTGAGGACAGTGTAGGCTATTACTCACAGGAAGAGTGATATGTTCCTAAACAACTCTATTTCCCCCCTAATGACCCTTTACATATCTATGGAATGAACCTAAATCCTTTTTTGAAAGCATGTTTCCAGTTGGCCCAGTTTTTGGATGAGCAAAGTTTCCCAGACAATAGCCATGAATAATGGAAACAGAGGAGAGCAAGGAACGGAAATTTTACAATGTATTTCTGGCTCTTTGTGTGGTTCTGAGGACTTTATCAATAGCAGTTGGATGGACAAATAAATAGAGTCTCTTTCTATTTCTCTAGAATTCTTCGTGTTTGAGCTGCAAGGAGTGCATCAGAATCCAAATGATCCCGTTTATATGTTGCTTTGGTTATTTGGGTATTTCTGGTGAAAAATTAGCTTGGGCCTGAATCACTAAGATAACGCCTCAATTATCCACGTCAGTCAACATCATTTATCAATTAAGTGTTTAGTAAATTGTAAACTGAAATGTAAAACTTGGCTCAGTGCTAACGGGTAACTTTCAGGGTGTCACCCAGGAATGACAAAATCTGGGAAGAAAGTTGAAAAGGAGCCTATATCTGATTAGGAGGATTAGGAAGAGCTTTAAGAACAGTTTGCTTAGCCTTCATGATTAAAAGAAAATTATTTATTTTGGGGAGGCACATTCTTTTTTCTTTTCTTTTCTTTTTTTTAGTCCACTAAAACTAGACTCATATAGCCAAACCCAGGAAAGGGCCAAGCACTTTTACATTAAATTCATGTCCCTATAATCATGTGTTCACATTGGCCAGAAGCCCAACAGATTATGGTCTGGATGTGTACTCTAGGGGCCCTCGGTTCTAAAGTGTGCACTGGCTAAGAAGTACATAGAGACATGAAGCACGGAGGGTAACACCTGGAGCCATCGTGATTTTTCCGTGGTCTTTGTATCCAACTGAACATACTTCACAACGTATAAGTTAGAAAAGAGCACCTGCCTTAGAAGACAATGGGGTTTAACCAACAACAATAAATAAAGTGAACAAAGATTATAATATTTGAAGACTCTTAAGAGTCAAAGGAGTATAAAATCACATCTCGTTGGAGGGATTGTGAATGACATCATGAAGGCAGTACAAATTGATTAGGTCTTTAAGAATAAATAGAATTTTCTGGTTTTGTGTAGGGGGAAAAAAAACTCACAACATTTAGGAGACACCAAATATGTCTGTGAAGTGGATGTCTTCAGTTTGGCTACCATCAGCCTAGTCTTCACTGCCAAAAAGTGGCAACTAAGTTGGGACACCAACGCAAGGTACAGGCTCTGGAGTCAGGTGCCTGCATCAAGTCCTGGCCCCATCACTTGTCTGCTGTGTGACTTAAGTGAGTTATTTAGCATACCTGGTCCTCAACTGCCTTTTCTGTAAAATTGATGCAGTAGAAGGCCCTACCTTGTAGAATTGTTTTCTATTTCAACTAAAGAACCCATGTGCTGCAATCAATGCCTAGAATATAGTAAATGCTCAATAAATATTACTTATTATATTTGGTGAGTTTCTACTTGATTTACTAAGCACTGGGAAGCTATCAAAGATTTCCGAGCAGAAGCGCTGTATGTCTGAAGCTGGAACATTGGGGTGATTAGCTTATCAATGAGACTTAATATGTGGAATTAAGAAACAAAACAGGATCATAGGAGGAGAGAGGGAAAAATAAAATAAGATGAAAGCAGAAGAGACAAACAGAAAGACACTCTCAACTATGGGAAACAAATTGAGGGTTGCTGGAGGGGAGAGGGAAGGGCTATGGGGGAGAGGGTAACTGGGTGGTGTACATTAAGGAGGGCACTTGATGTGATGAGCACTGGGTGTTATATAAGACTGATGAATCACTGACCTCTACCTCTGAGACTAATAATACACTACTGTTGACTGAATTTAAATTAAAAAAATTTATCAATGAGACAAGATGAATTAAAGGAAGTTGAGAAGCTACAGTTAAGGATACCAGATGAAGAATTTTACAATTGTCCACAGAAGCAGTGAGAATCAGAATTATAGGTAAGGTGGTAGAAGATAGAAGGAAGAGGAGAAGAAAAGAAGGGACAATTTTGAAGAACTTTAAGAGAAATAATTCATAGGACTGAGTGAGAAATATAAGGGACAGGGAGGAGGCAAGGCACAGATATGAGGAAAAGTGGTTCAGAGGAAGGTCACCCAGGTGGAGATCCCAATAGACAGTCACAACTTTATTTATTCAGTTGTTTGTTTAAAAAATATTTGTTTATTCATTTTAGAGAGAAAGAGGGGGAGGGCAGAGGCAGAGGAAGAGAGAGAAAATCTCAAGCAGACTCCCCGCTGAACGAAGAGCCTGACTCAGGGCTCGGAGCTCACAACCTGAGCAGAAACTAAGAGTGACGCTTAACCGACTGAGCTACCCAGGTGCCCTGGGGCTTGTGTATGTTTAAAAGTGAGGTGCAACTCCTGAATTTTCCATCTATAGTGACATGTCACTCTGGGACTCTGCTTCCTCATCTGGAAAATAAAAACAGTGTTCATACTTTCCTCACAGAGTCATTCTGAGTATGACAAGGTCCTGGTCTCCTTCTGTGAAGTTCAACATGATCAGCCTTTGGTATGAGATGACGTTCCTCTTCCTGAAGGTCCCTATTGCCCTGAACTTGTTGCTAAATACCTCAGTGCTCACAGTCTCTTTCTTTTCTTCACCAGTAAACCCTTGAACTCATTCTCCCAAGTCTTTCAAGCCTTGGTAAAATTCTATAAGTTGCAATGCCAACCTCTCCTGACTAACTCCAAAGACCCTGCCCGTGGACCCCCTCTGCCTCACTGCTTCCACTCCCACACAAGTGCAGATGCTTCCACCAACTACTAAACGACCAAAGATAATTCTTTTAACTTATCATTCTCTCCTTTTTCATTTTGTTTTTTCTCTCCTTTTCCACTTCCTTTTTCCATTTTCCTCTCATTATAAAAATTCTCATCCCATAATCATATCTAATCTTAGCTCATCAGCCCCATAACTAGAGTTGTCTATCAGTTAACCTTCACCCTTCCACACCCTAAGCCCCTTCCACACACTGAAATGCACCACACATGCACATAGACACACAGACACACACACACACACACTCACATGTGCATGTAACAAAGTTATCTTGTCCATAGAAAAAAGAGCTATTGATCTCAGAACAAATTTTCTCTACTCTTTGGCCCATGGGAAGAGGAGATCCAAAGATGCCAATATGTGTCGATTGGTCCACTGGTCCATTCTACCTTTCCCTCATCTTATACAACAAATTCTAAGCAAGGATTTTTGTTTTTTTTAATCCTAGTTTTTAAAAATTAACATATAATGTATTATTTGCTCCAGGGGTGCAGGTCTGTGAATCATCAGACTTACTTCACAGCACTCACCATAGCACATACCCTCCCCAATGTCCATAATCCAACCACCCTCTCCCTACCCCTCTCCCCCCAGCAACCCTCAGTTTGTTTTGTGAGATTAAGAGTCTCTTACAGTTTATTCCCCTCCTGATCCCATCTTGTTTCATTTTTTCCCTCCTTACCCCTCACGACCCCCTGCCCTGCCTCTTAAATTCCTCATATCAGAGAGATCATATGATATTGGTCTTTCTCTGATTGACTTATTACACTTAGCATAATACCCTCTAGTTCCATTCATGTCATTGCAAATGGCAAGATTTTGGGGGTTTTGATGGCCGCACAGTATCCCATTGTGTGTGTGTGTGTGTATATATATATATATATATATATATATATATATATATATATATGTGTATATATATATATATGTATGTATATGCCACATCTTCTTTACTCATCATCTGTTGATGGACATCTAGGTTCTTTCCATAGTTTGGCTATTGTGGACATAATATAAACATATATAAACTGCTATAAACATTCGGGTGCGTGTGCCCCTTCAGATCACTACATTTGTACCTTTAGGGTAAATACCCAGTAGTGCAATTGCTGGGTCGTAGGGTAGCTCCATTTTCAACTTTTTGAGGAACCTCCATACTATTTTCCAGAGTGGCTGCACCAGCTTGCATTCCCACCAACAGTGTAGGAGGGTTCCTCTTTTTCTGCATCCTCACCAACTCTTGTTGTTTCCTGACTTGTTCATTTTAGTTATTCTGACTGATGTGAGGTGGTATCTCACTGTGGTTTTGATTTGTATTTCCCTGATAAGCAAGTAGTTTTTTAATCTGCTTAACTTCATCTTGAATGGGTCCCAGGATCTCCACAAATGATATTACTATACAAGACAGCTTAACAAGGCACCTTCAAATTTACTGTAAATTGCTGCAGACTTGGGGTGTCTTTCAGTTTCCAGGAAAGCCAGAATGCTCCTTTCTGTATTCTCTCAGTATGGTGACCTATAATTTCAGAATATTATGCAGCCTCTATTTTGGTTTCCCTGCCCATTCATTAGTCTGAAAAATGTCTATTATCATCTGAAGCATTTACATTCCAAGCCTAAAATCAGTTTTCTGCTCAGCATCTCTTTGTTCTCTGGAAAGCAACTGCCTCCTGCCAATGGATTTTCAAGGAAAAGCAGACATTATAATTTATCTAGTAAAGCGGAGCCCTGGACTCTCAGTCCAGACGTAACGCCAGCATCAAGTGTAGCCTTGACACATATATCCTCATAGGATAATCAATAGCATGTGTAATATTGGGTGCCGATCATGGGCTCTGCACTACTTCCTGTGATGTGAAAGAGTCAGAAGTAGAAATAATGCCTGCTTCTCTTTTGAAAATAACTTTATATCTAGCCCCTTGTATTGGTCTTTGGCAAATAAGAGATAATAAAAATATTACTTGAAAAATAGTCATAGGAGTTCTGAGAAAACTAACACACGAGAAGCTAGAGAGTGCAAGTTAATTAACAGTTAATGACTCCCTTAGGTGGTGGTGCAGCTATCAAGCATATAGGAATTCAAAGAAGAGAGAGATTAATAGGGGCTGGAGTTGTTACGGTGAAGCATGCACACATTTCAGATTAAGTGCTATTGGCAGAAGCATTAGAAAGAGAGCTTGTATTTCAAGTGAAAAAAGAAGATCACAAGTAAAGGCCAAAAGATAAGGTATTGAGTCAGTGAAAAAACTGTCTAACTAGAAAATGGAGATACGGAGTAGAGTCAAAAACAAGTTAGATAATAAATGGGTGCCAAAGTTTGTTTCTTGGTTTGTCATTCATAATTCAGAATATTTTTCTCCCTATGAAACAAGGACACAAATTGTGATCTAAGTAATGAGTAGCCCTATATATACACCTTCCTGTCTTCATAAGATGACTAGATTAGACAGATCCATAATTATCAAGCATATCTGTTCTTTCTTGGAGAATTTGTTTTCATAATACTGGAATAAGTTCAGCTAAGCCCCAGAAACAACTCAGAAAGGCTTGTAACTGGTCTGTAGTCAGCTCCCCTTCCTTCAGTCCACATCCTTCAGTCCATATTAAAACATCATCAGTCTCCTTAAGATCCTTGCCACTGGGGGGTGCCTGGGTGGCTCAGTGGGTTAAAGCCACCACCTTCAGCTCAGGTCATGATTTCAGGGTCCTGGGATCGAGCCCTGCATCGGGCTCCTTGCTCAATGGGGAGCCTGCTTCTCTCTCTGCCTCTGCCTGCCTCTCTGTCAAAGAAATAAATAAAAATAAAATCTTTAAAAAAGAATAAAAAACCTACATTAAAAAAAAAAGATCCTTGTCACTGTGCTTGGTAGCAAATGACTTGAACTGTTGCTTTGTGATCAAATAAAAACCATCAGTGAATTCCTTCAGCATATCAAATCAAAGTGTATATATTTCTCTTTTTTTAATTTCCCTCCCCATACCTTCTATCCTTGACTTTCCCCTCCCTGATGCTCCCCTTCTCTTCCTTCCTTCTTTTCGCAGTCTATTCACCCTTCCATCATGAGTTCCTCTATATCCACAGCTCCAACTACAAATATATCGACACCTCCTAAAATCTGCATCACCACATTTTTTTTTAACTGAACTCTGGGTTCCTCTTTATAGCTGCATATAAGAAATTTTACTTGTATATACCACGGATACTTCAAACTCAACTTGTCTAAAATGTAATTTGCCTGACATATCAGATAAAGGGCTAGTACCCAAAATCTCTAAAGAACTTATCAAACTCAGTACCCAAAGAACAAATAATCCAATCAAGAAATGACAGAAGACATGAACAGACATTTCACCAAAGAAGACATCCAAATGGCCAAAAGAACATGCAAAAATGCTCAACATCACTCAGCATCAGAGAAATATAAATCAAAACCACAATGAGATACCACCTCACACCAGTCAGAATGGTGACAATTAGTAAGTCAGGAAATGACAGATGTTGGCAAGGATGAGGAGAAAGGGGAATCTTCTTACATTATTGGTGGGAATGCAAGCTGGTGCAGCCACTCTGGAAAACAGTATGGAGGTTCCTCAAAAAGTTGAAAATGGAGCTACCATATAACTCAGCAATCGCATTACTGGATATTTACCCTAAAGATACAAATGTAGTGATCCGAAGGGGCATGTGCACCCTAATGTTTATAGCAGCAACGTCCACAATAGCCAAACTATGGAAAGAGCCTAGATGTCCATCAACAGATGAATGGATAAAGAAGAAGTAGTATATGTATATATATATAGATATATGTCTACATCTATATATATATGCATGCACAATGGAATACTACACAACTATCAAAAAATGAAATCTTGCCATTTGCATCAACATGGATGGAGCTAGAGGGTATTATGCTAAGAGAAATAAGTCAATCAGAGAAAGACAATTATTATATGATCTCACTCATATGAGGAATTTGAGGCAGGGCAGGACGTCATGGGGGAAGGGAAGGAAAAATAAAACAAGATGGGACCGGGCAGGGAGACAAAATAAGAGATGCTTAATCTCTGGAAACAAACTGAGAGCTGCTGGAAGGGAGGGTCATGGGAGGGATGGGGTGGCTGGGTGATGGACACTGGGGAGGGTATGTGCTATGATGAGTGCTGTGAATTGTGTAAGACTGATGATTCACAGACCTGTACCCCTGAAACAAATAATACAATATATATGTTAATATAAAGACTGGCAGGGACCAGAAAAATAAATAAATAAATAAATAATAAAATAAAATGTAATTTGCCATATGTGGCAGACAGACTAATGGCCCCTCAAAGATGTCCATATCCTAAACCTCAGAACTTGTGAATATTTTAGGTTACATGCTCAGGGGAATTAAACTTGCTAATCAACTGACCTTAAACTAGAGACATTATCCTGAATTATTTAGGTGGACCCAATGAATCACAAGAGCTTTTTTGTTTTGTTTTGTTTTTGTTTTTTAAATAATCTCTACACCCAACCGGGGCTTGAACTCACAACCCTGAGATCAAGAGTCATGTACTCTACCAACTGAGGCAGCCAGGCTCCCCTACAAGGGCTCCTAAAGGCAGGAAAGGGAAGTTGCAGGGAGATTGGTGGGGAAGAATGGTCAGAGACAAACAGTGTTACTGGCTTTCAGGATGAAAGGAAGAGGAGTCAGACAAAGCCAAGGAATGTGGGCAGCCTGTACAAAATGGAAAAGGCAAGGAAATGGATTCTCTCTTAGAATCTACAAAAAAGAATACAGCCCTGCTGACATCTTGATTTTAGTCTAGTAAGACCCATGTCAGATTTCTAACCACCAGAACTGTAAAAATAATAAAGTCATGTTGTTTTAAGCCATTAAGTCTATGGTAATATGTCACAGTAGCAATAGAGAATTAATACATCATTTCCACCCCAAACCTCGGCCTTAATGTATTTTGTTTGTTTTGGAGAGTAGCACTTTGATTGGTCATATTAACTTTTTTTCCTCTCAGAAGATTTTAGAATGTCTTTAAGTTCACAGAATGTGAAAATAAACTATCTGTATATTGTTAAAATTTCAAGATAAGAATATGAACATACAATTCTTAAATATAAAGAGGAGAGGGACAGAAACTTGGCAATATTTCTTCAGAACATTCAAGGTCTAACACTTTCACATATTTTCTTTCTCTACTAAAAATTCATGCAAGCCTATTTGTTTTTATTAAATTTAAAACAGTTATGAGAATGGTAGCATTCTTTTTATTAGCTAATAGATTTGTAACACCAGACTATAAACATTGTTTTTCCCTGTGTTTTGAGGTAGGCTGGATGAAATTGAGTTAATAATATGTTGCCTAACCTGCTGCTTACCTAAATTCTGTTTCTTACCTGATTCCTAATCATTTTTCAGTGTACCGTCCACTTTTAATTAACTATATTTCTTAGGAAATAGTTTGTTTCTTTGTGTAAAAGGCATCTTCTTTGTTTTGGTTGTTAAAATGTTGAGCGGCTACTGATTCTCTTCATCTCTACATTTTGCATTTTTTACTTCTATCTACTAGTATTTTTGAGGAAGACAGAGAAATAGAAATGTGGTAAGATGGTAGACCAGGAAGACATGGAGAATTCTTTCCAAAGACATTTAGAAAACAAAAATAAATAAAAGTAAGTGTGCTTCTGAGCTTGCAAAAAAAAAAAAAAAAAAGGGAGTAAATTTCAGGTGCAGAAATGAAGCAGGAACTGAAAACTAGAGCAGTCGTTATGTAAGCAGATGCGACAATTCCCTGGCGAGTGTTTACTAATCTTCATAATCCTTTTTGTTTTAACATCTCAAGGAGCAATGGACGGTGAATTTTTCAGGCCTATGTGTGTGTGTGTGTGGGGGGGGGTGGTGGTTGGAACTGAAATCTCTTCACAAAGAAAGCAGGAATCTCAAAGAGTTACCCCTCAGTGAAACTGCATTCTAAAAAAGCAGGGGGCAGGCAAGGAAGTCATTCTCTTTGGGTGAAAAAAAAACATGCCCCTGAGAAATCAAACCCTGGTTCTGTGCCTTGTGCAACCCAGGACGGAAATCGTTCAACACTCACGGTCAAGAAACTCCCATGCCATGAAATCAGCTTTAAAGCTGTCCCATGCAAGTGCTTCCCTGTTTGTGTGGCACACACAGCTATTGTAGAGGGGCACTCTCTCAACACACATTGTATGTGATTATCAAAAAGCAAACAAGTCCACAATAAAAAATAACCAAGCATAAGAAACAACCTGCCACTAGTGAGTGGTGAAAGACACAAAAAATAAGACACACTCAAAGACTTGAGATGAAAAGACAGCCAGAAAAGGAGTGCAAGACTATCAAACCAATAAGTTTAAAATCATTAGAATCATGTATTATTAAAATACTAAGAAAAGAAGATCTTAATATAAAATTTGAGATTTTATAAAGTACTAAATAGAACTTTCAGAAAGAAAAAAATATAGAGTCCTTGAGAACTGGTAAAACATGGCACATTTAACACAAGCCTTTATGTCCACTCCTGAAACCCCACCAAAAGGAAAATGAATAAATTAAAAGGGCTTAACCATGTAAGGACAAGAGAATAGGAGCAAAGATAACAAGTGCCAAGAGAGATTTTATAAGCTGGAACTCAGATCTACAAATAGCAACTGGTTGGTTATTGGGTTGGAGACAACTTACATCCAAATCTATGGTGTTGGTGGGAAGAGGAAGACTGGTGGGGAGGAAAAGCTACAAAGAAGCAAGGTAATGCCACTGAACCCCCAAAAGTCTCAGTATTGAGGCACTAGGGTGTACTAAAGGGCCTGAGGGACTGGTTGGAAGCTTTTGAAAGGTAGGATTCAATCCCCCAAATACTCTCCTAACACCCAAGAAGTCAAGCAGTTACTTTTAAGCCATCAAGCAGAAGAGGGAAAATTAAATCAAATAAGCTCTGAACTAGGGGACACCAGGCCTGCTGAGGGCACATACTGAAAATAGAAGAATTACAAGAAAGTTTACACATGGGGCAGTGAGGTGCCGCTTCCCTCCAGTACCTGCCCCTGCCCACTCCAGTTCTCAGAATGCTGGCAACCAAGCTTATACACACACCAAAAACAAAGAGAAAAACCTTAAAGTAAGAATAACCGAAAAATACAGAACAGGGAGTAAAAATAGGCACATATCAGATTTCCCAACAGCAACATTCAGGATAGATGATCAAACGTGAGAGGTTACCCAGGACTGAGGGGACACCCAGGACTTTGGATTTTTAGTTCTGAAACTGGCAAGTCCAATAACTAGGACAACTAAGTCACTGTAAGTCAAAGCCAGAGGACAACAAGAGTGTTTTTAATGTGCCAGAGAAAAATAACTGCATACTTTGAATTCTATACAACTCAAGTACCTTTCATGATTGATTGGGAAACTAAGACATTTTCAGACAACTACAACTAAAAGAGTTTACTGTTTGGAGAGTCTTCCTAAAGAACTACTTACTAAAGGATATATATTTTAGAGAGCAGCAAGTTGAACCCAAAAGAATGAAGTGAAATACAGAAGCAATTCTGAGCAAGTAAATTGTTAAACATTTATCTAATCTAAGTAACTGTAGACTGTATAGAATAGTCATAATAAGAACGACTAATTTAAGGGGTATTAAAACATGATGATAATGAAGTATTAAAAGCCACAGGGGTGTCCTTGGATCTTTCCAGTAGTGAAGTAGAGATGTTGATTAAATCAGACAGCACATCAACTATGCATGCTAAAATTTTAAGAGTGATGAATAAAGACTAGACATAGAACATATAGCTTCTAAATCAAGGAGCAAAAGGGTAAAAGAGGGGTAGATATAAAAAACTCATTTCAGTAGAATGAAGGAAAGAAGGGGGAGAGCAAAGAAAAAAGCATCATAAATAGTAAGTGAAATTGAAGTGGCAGAAAGTAAATACTTACATTTCACCAGTCATATACAAATGCATATAGAAATGCACTAAACTTTAGAGTTAAAATATAGATTATAAGATTGGGTTATAAAAATATATAGCTATACAGTGTTTATAAGTTACTAAAAACATAAGACATGGAAAGGCATACAGTAAATTTGGCAAACAGAAATCCAAAAAAGGCACTGCTATAGTAAAACTAGATAAAATGATTTTCAAACCAGTACAGTATTGGCATAAAAACAGAAATACAGATCAATGGAACAGACTAGAAACCCAGAAATAAACCCACACATATATGGCCAATTAATTTATGACAAATGAGTCAAGAATATACATGAATACAAGAATGAATATACAAGAATATATGGTGAAAGGAGGCACCTGGGTGGCTTAGTTGGTTAAGAGTCCAACTCCTGGTTTTGGCTCAGGTCACATTCTCATGGGTTGTGAGATCAAGCCCGGGTCTGGCTCCATGCTCAGCAGGGAGTCTGCGTGAAGATTCTCTCCCTCTGCCCCTCTCCCAACTTGCACATGAACTCTCTCTCTCTCAAATAAATAAATAAACAAATCTTTTTTTTTTTTAAGAATATAGGTGAAAGAACAATCTCAATAAATGGTGCTGGGAAAACTGGACAGCCACATGCATAATAATTAAAGAGACCACTGTCTTCTACTATCCATACGTACACACAAAAAAACTCAAAATTGATCAAAGTCTTGAATATAAGACCTGAAACTACATAACACAGGCAGTAAGTTCCCTGACACTGGTCTTGGAAATGGCTTTTTGGATTTGACACAAAAAAACAAAGGCAACAAAGGCAAAAATAAATAAGTGGGACTACATCTAACTAAAAAGCTTGTGCACAGCAAAGGAAACAATCAACAAAATGAAAAGGTAATCATTAAATGGAAAATCTATTTGCAAATCAAATTTTGGATAATATCCAAAATATAGAAAGAACTCATACAACTCAATACCAAAACACCAAACAATCCAATTTAAGAAAGGGCAGAGGATCTGAACAGACATTTTCCAAAGAAGGAATCCAGATGGACAAAAGGCACATGAGAAGGTGCTACGGCATCATCAATCATCAAGGAAATTCAAATAAAAGCCACAGTGAGGGTCGCCTGGGTGGCTCAGTTGGTTGGACGACTGCCTTCGGCTCAGGTCATGATCCCGGACACCCGGGATCGAGTCCCGCATCGGGCTCCCAGCTCCAAGGGGAGTCTGCTTCTCCCTCTGACTGTCTCCTCGCTCATGTTCTCTCACTGCCTCTCTCTCAAATGAATAAATAAAATCTTTAAAAAAAAAAAAGCCACAGTGAGATATCACATATACCTGTTAAAATGACTATTATAAAAAAGATAGGAAATAACAAGTATTAGCAAGGATGAAGAGAAAAGGGAACCCTTTTGCACTGTTGGTAGGAATGCAAACTGATGCAGTCACTATGGAAAGGTTTCTCAAAAAAAAAATAAAAACAAACTACTATATGATCCAGCAATTCTACTTCTACATATTTATCTGAAGAAAAGAAAAACACTAATTTATAAAGACATGTACAGCCCCATGTTCATTAAAACATTATTTACAATAGCCAAGGCATGGAAACAACTTAAATGTCTATCAGTGGGTGAAGAGATAAAGAAAATGTGAGATACATATATGTAAAATGGAATGGTGAAATATTATACAGTCATTAAAAAGAATGAAATCTTGTCATTTGCAACAACATGGATGGACCTTGAGGCATTATGTTAGAGGAAATAAGTTAGACAAAAATAGATAAGTACCATATAATCTCACTTATATATAAAATCTAAACCCTGTCCTCTCCCTCTCCTCCCCACCCAAAATAAAATGAGCTCATAGATATAAACAACTGGATTGGTGGTTGCCAAAAGCAGGGAGACGGAGGTGGGTAAAATGGGTAAAGGAAGATAAAAGGACCAAGTTAAAAATTTCTAATTATAAAATGCATAAATTATTGGACTGTAATGTACAGCTGACTATAGTTAATAATACTGTGTTGCATATTTGAAAGCATCTGGGAAGGTGGATCTTGAAAGTTCTCATCACAGGAATATTATAACTATGTATAGCGACAAATGTGAACTAGACTTACTGTGGTGGTCATTTTGCAATATACACAAGTATTAAATCATTATGCTGTACATTTTGTTAAAAAACATAATTCAACTGAGTAAACTGAAGATCTAACTGGCTTTATCAACAATGCATGAATTGGGTAGCATCCCATCTAGCAAGTAGAAAGGAACGCTAAGGAGTTGTGTAAAATAGAAGGTTCTTACAGGAAGAGGAAGGGTGGGACAAGGAAATTAAAAGAGTGGACTATTTCTGTAAGGTTACCTTCTTTTAGAGGTAGGCAGGGTTCTTATCATGCAGATTACCTCACTAGTACTAATCATGAAATTTTAGACTGATTGGTTTAAAAATTCTACTCCTGGGAGAGGGTGAAACTACATTTAGTGTTAGTATTAAGTCTTGGTGGGACTTAGCAACTGTGACTCCATTTCTGGCCTATTGTTTCTTTTTAACAATCTGAAACTAATATATATTATGTCAATTATGCCTTGAAGTTTTTTTAAAAAGGACCATAAAATGGATCTTAAGGCAAAACCATCATTAGGAAAATCATCAATAAACATAGAAGAAGTTCTTAACTTCACTAGTCATCAGGGAAATGCTAATTAAAACAATGATTAGATACCATTTCACATCTTAAAAGACTGGCAGAGATTGATGTCTGATAACGAGAGTTGGAGGGGATATAAGAAGTGGAAGCTCTCGGAGCACACTGTTTGGCAAAAGTATACTGGGGCAACCACGTGGGAGGCAATTTGGCAATATCTAGTAAAGCTGAAGATATAAACTCTTTTAATCATATACGCTAGAGCAATTCTGTCCACTAGAAATAGAATGTGAACCACAATTATAATTTTAAATTCTGTAGTAGCCACATTAAGGGAGTAAAAAGAAACAAGTGGAAGTCATTGTCATATTTTTATTTAACTCAATATATTCAAGACATTATCATTTCAATATGTAATCAATATTAAAAAGTATCAATGTATTTTATGCATTTTTGTACAAAATCTTCAAAATCTTGTATGTACTTTAAAATTAGATCACATTCAATTTGAATTTCCAGTGCCCAATAGCCACATGTAGCTAATGGCTCCCACACTGGACAGAGTAGTCCTAGAGAAAGTCTTACACTTGTAGACAAGGGTAATACAAATGAGTTTGCAATAACATTTCTTTAATAAAAGAGTGTGTGTGTGTGTGTGTGTGTGTGTGTGTGAAATTGGTAAATAAATTATAGTTTACCCATAAATAATACTATTCAATAGTTAAAAATAAGTGAACCACAGCTACATGTACAAATATGTATACATCTCAAAAGCATAACAATTAGTAAAAAGAGAAAGTTGCAAATAGACTTGAGCTGTAAATCTTCGTATATGTGCCAACTCAAACACATAAAACTCCAGTGTATATTGTTAGTGGCTGGATGAAGTTATGTAGTATCAATGCATGGGACTGAGACACAACGACTTCAGGAATATGATTACCTTTGGAAAGTGAGGGATGTGATGGAGCCAGAGGACTCAACGGATAGAGTTATCTGCAGTTTTATTTCTTTAGGAGAAAGATACAAAGAAGATAAGGGGAAAATGTTAATAATCTATTAAACCTCAGCAGTGAGTACACACAGTGGATTAAAAATGACCAGGAATTCTTTGATGCTCTTCCCTTCAATAGATTGGGGTCTCTGTCCCTTCCTGTTGACTCTGCATGGGCTCCTTTTCAAGCCAAAGCTGTAAGAAACTGAGTTTCCACTTTTGTCTCTTGGAATGTTCCCTTTGGGGAAAAACCAGAAGTCTGACTACTCTAAAGATCACCATACTGTGAGGAAGCCCAAACTAGCCATGTGGAGATGATGTGCACAGAGAGAAAGAGATGCCCAGCTGTTCCCGACCACCTAGCCCAGGCACCACCAAGCAAGTTTGTGAAGCAGCCATCTTGGACATAATAGGTCCAGCAAATGCAATACAAGCAGAAGTGAGGAACCCAGATGAAAGATAAAATTGAGGCCCCACCGAAGCTTTTCCAGCTTTCAAAAGCTGTTGGAGCCACCATCATAAAAGCTGAAGCCCTTTCGGACAAGCTATCCCCTCTGTGCTTAGTCAGAATTTCTTCTGATCTGCCAAATCATGAGCATAGTTACTATTTTAAGTCCCTATCTTTGGGGACGGTTTGCTGTGTAGCAATAGTAACCAAACAACACATGAGTTGTGATATTATATTCTGTACTTCATATTTAAAATAATTGATACTTAAATTTCTTTAAAAAAATGTATTAAAAGTAGAGAAACACATCAGATTTTCTAAAGAAGAGTAAGACAAAAATCAGAGGGCCAGAACTGATTGAGCTAAACATGCAGCAACTGGCTGTCTTGCCAAAATTAAATGAATGATTAAAGTCCCTAAACACTAGATTTTCTTTTTCCCCCTTCTTCTTGGCAGATATTGCTTCAATTTTTTTTTCTCTTCTGTAGCTTCAGTTGTGTCATTAAATTACAGGCGTATTGGTTCTTGTTCAACCTTTAGTGAGTCCATTAGGGAAGCAGGCAGAGCTCGAATCAACATTAATTTCTTTCATGAGGTTTTTCTTTTTTTTTTTTTTTCAAAACTACCACTGCTACTCCTCCACCATCTATCCAGACCAAACACTTAAAAACTATCTTAGATTCTTCTCTTTCCTTTACCCTCTAAATACAGTTGATTCTAATTATTTGCAGATTCTGTATCTGCAAATGTGCCTGCTTGCTAAAATTTATTTGTAGCCCCCAAATTAATATTTGTGGTGTTCTTGTGGTCATTTATGAACATTTGTTGAGCAGCAAAACATCTGAGTCACCCCAAGAGCACATTACCAGCTGGGGTCAAATAAGTTGACACTCTGCCTTCTGGGTTCAGCTTTCATACTATAAACAAGTGTCCTTTTTGCAGTCTACTTGGTGCCATATTTTTCTCATATTTTTGCTTTCTGTTGGTGATATCACTGTTTAAAATGGTTCACAAGCATAGTGCTAAAGTGCTGTCTCATGCTTTTGGCACGAGGCCATGATGTGCCTTATGGAGAAAATACATGTGTTAGATAAGCTTTATTCAGGCATGATCTATAGTGTTGTTGGCCATGAGTTCAATGTTGATGAATTAACAATATATATTAAATAAGTTATCTTTAAAGATAAACACACATAAAACAAGGTTAAGTATTGATCAGTTGATAAAAATGTTGTGACCCAAGTCTTAAAGAAACTTAACCCTATATTTCCCCTAGGGGCAAGGGTTCAATATTTACTCATTGGCTGTTCATGACGACTTCATAGAATATAACTTCTGTAAATAACAAGAACTGACTATAACTTATTATTAAGGCTCAGAGGACCATGGAAGGGTGTTTGTAAAAGATGGAGCTTTCTGGAGATTCGGAGCAATTAATATTTGCATATTGAAGTGAACAGGAATATATCTAAGCTGCATTCATGAGAAAGGGCAGCTGGCATCACATTCCTGCCCACTAGACTGCAAATATCATGAAGACAGAGAACACGTCTGTTGCGTCACAGTCATGTCCCAAGTCTATCCGAGTATCCGACAGACAGGAAATGCTCAATCAATATGATTCAATCATTCATCGATTCATTTAAAAATATTAAGTGAGCCTCTGCTATGTGTCAGACTTTATATTAGACAATGTATACATTAAGCAGTAATATTCTTGTCCTCAGGGAACTTACATCGTAGAGGTTGAAAACAGACAATAAGCAACACTAAGAAACATGACATGTAAGGAAACGAAATGAAGAAAGATAGAAAAGCATCAACAGAATAAGAAGTATGGGGTTTGAAGAAGGTTGCTATTTTCTATAACCTGGGCAAAAGTCCTCTCTGATAAGGAAATTTTTGAAAGGAAACCTAAAGGAAGTAAGGGGGTGGTCCATGTAGATATCTGGGAGAGGTGCAAAGAGCTTGAGCCAGTATAGAAGCTGGCATGTTTGTGCAGCAGCAGGGAGGGTGGGGTTCCATAGTGCCGCTCAGAAAGAAAAGAAAAAGTCTGCATAATACACAAAATACAATCCTTGGAGGATATTAACTATTTGTGAAAGCCATATACCTGCTTTCAACCAATGACACTGAGTTCCCACCAAGAGCCTGCAACAGCTGTTTTCCCATAACTTTGTTTCCCAGGAAAGCAAAAATAAATAAGAAAGGATACAAGGAAAGAACAGAAAGCAATTATAAGCTAACCTTCTACAATGTTTCTGTTCCATTAGATACACACATATTTAAAATAGAAGATAGAGGTATATTTGTAGAGGTTCCTATAGCTAACACAATGCATTGTCTTACCATTTCTTACTTAAGAGATCAACAAATATCCAACTGGAAAGCAGTCCAGACTTCCTTGTTTCCCTGGACCTTTACACATCTCAAAAGAGTAATCCCCTGGAGACCTTCACTTCTGATACACAAGGGAAGGAAAGTAGCAAAGGGACACTGCATTTTTGAAGAGACTGCACCCAGCCGTCAGTGCATCTAGCAGAATAACCCATTAAAGCACGTTACTTCTCTGCATATAAATTGAGGGGTAGAGTCACAAGCACTGAATTACAGCTTGAACAGAAATTGTGGGGGCACCTGGGTGGCTCAGTGGGTTGGGCCTCTGCCTTCGGCTCAGGTCATGATCTCGGGGTCCTGGGATCCAGCCCCGCATCGGGCTCTCTGCTCAGCGGGGAGCCTGCTTCCCCCTCTCTCTCTGCCTGCCTCTCTGCCTACTTGTGATCTCTCTCTCTGTCAAATAAATAAATAAAATCTTAAAAAAAAAAAAAGAAAGAAATTGTGCATTCATATTAGTAAAAGGAATTGAATTTCAAGCCTAGAGCTAGTAAGTAGTTAAAAGAATTCAGGTCCAGGCACCATAAAAATCTACCTAGCAATTCCACCCAGATTTTTAGGGCAGAACCACACACACCAGACTGACTGCCCATCAGCCAATGGCCAAAGGAAATCCATTTTCACTCCAAAATATTGCCACTCCATTGCCACTCTAACCACACTGTGTACTTGAGAGAGGTTCTAGAGGCCTAAGTAGCTGAGACATGTGCCATTTTGTGAAAATAATAATGAGCTAAGACAGACATGTATCCTGACCCCAAATGCAAATTTTATAGAAAAAGGAGTAAGGCCATTTACATTTTGTTTTGGCTTCTTCCCCTCCAGCTCTGCCAGTTTTCTCACACTATGTTTGCCTTCAGGCTTCGCGGCAGCAGCGTCTCTGTGGTCTGCCCTGTGCATATGAGTCAAAGTCAGTTTGCCATTTGCTAAATTATTTATGAGCTCAGCTGCTCTTTGGATTTTTTATTGCATAATTTTTAAGTAAATATTTTATAAGCAGCCAGAGGCCATTGGTATTTGACACGTTTCAGAAAATTAAAGAATACAATTTAAATTGTATAAAAAGACAAAAGGATCGCTATGTCTTTGTTGATAGAAGACTCAAACGGCACCCACAGTGGATAGATTTAAGCATTGCTTAAATAGGCTGATTACCAAACCATGCTTTTGAATGTAGATAAATTCTCCTTTAAGAGAGAAATCAAAAAACTGTAGCACTTGAGTTTGTTCTTTGATATTTAGTACTAAATTAGATTTTGATGTTCTTGTTGCTTTTAGAATTAGATGTAGGTCAGTGTTATGCTGCACCTCAAATTTGCTAGTTTGCATTACTTTAAAGCCATTGTTCTAGTAGCAAATTTTATCATTAATAAATTGCCTACTATTTTCCAAATCTCCTATATTTTGTCTAAAACTAGAAGTCTGGATACTCTTTAAAATGTGAATCTAGTACTTGCCAGCTACAGGGTGAACTAAAAAAGAGGAAGACCCAGAAGTGAAGAGTCTTTAGAAGCTGACTGAATAAGGACAAGAGAGAAATCATATACAACACTGAGATCTCAAGTCGGTCTGGGAGAATGCTTTGCGGAAGAAGAAATGGAAACATCAGGAGAGGATTTCACCTGTGGGAGAGATGATGATTTATTATTAGGCACGTTGAAGAACAGACGAGGTGCTGACAGAATGCTGAGGTTGTATCCAACAAGGACCTGCTGATGTGGGGCCACAGCTTTGAATTGTGGACAAAATAAATGAATGAATGAAACAGATCAAGTAAATAATCATATTATCAGCAAATCATGGGGCAGTTAATACTGCTTTTTTATCTCCACTGCCCTGGATTGCCAGCATAGCACCTTTCACAATGTGACATATGTTTGTGCCAAACTTTAAGTCAAATAGCTTGTATTTAACCTTTAAGCTGTTAACCAAAAGGCTATTTCTTCATGTATATTTTAGTCCATGTTTTCACCAAAAGTGTTATGTTGGTGTTTAGGCAAAATATAAATACATAATGCTTTGTATTGACATGGCCCTTTCAGCCAAGGGATGAAAGTATGCTCTGTTTATTATTTCCCTGGCTACATTACCTATTGAGGACTGAGTTCCAGGACTGCAGACTTTTATAGGAATTTATCTTGTGCATTTTTCCCTTGCCATTGCCTTGCTTCTCCAGGATCTGCCTGCCTTCCTAAGGCTCTCTTATCTTCACAACCCTAGCCTTAGCCTGTTCTTAGGTCCCAGTTCCACACAGGCCAGAGACAAAGGTCAGTGTTCTTAGTTAAAAACAACAGAGTCCCTTCTAATTTGTTTAAACAGAAAATTACTTTATTAGAGGATGGGTAGAAGGGTTGGAGAAACAGATTTGGAGTATACCTCCAGGAAGAGCACCCATTCCATCCCCAAGAGTGGGTCTAGTGAAAAACCATCACTACTTAGCACTGCTACCACACACGCTAAAAGCCAGGGCTACACGTTCACTTAAATCACTACTGTTGCTGCTCTGTTACCAAAACCTCACTCCTACGGCTGTACACCTGCGGCTGTACACCTGCAAAATAGAGGTGACAAATGGTACGCCTTCCCCGTTATTACTCATTTCCGGTTGAAGTCTACCTTGGGGCCATCTCTTTGGTGAAGAGGAGATCATATACCTGCATCCCAGGTGCATGGACAACCAGGATTAGGGATGACAACTGAGCTTCCATGATAATCCCCTGCTGAGTCGAAGCTTCTCCTGCTTCCAGGCCCCAAGTGCCCAGGACTGGGCTTCTGCTTTGGGAGAGCTGTACTGACTGTTTCTGCTTATTTATTCCCCTGGAGATTAGGATCCTGGCCTTTTGATTAGGCCAGAGCTTGGGGTTCTACCAACCCACCTTGCTCTGGCCAGTCTCTTTCATACAGACCTCTGAACCCCAAGGCACATAATAAGCATACAATAAATGTTGAATTAAGGAAACATTCTACCAATAAAGACTTCCTAGATGACAACTACATATCTTTCTAGATCCTTTCTACTGGGAACACTGATACCTCTCATCTAGAACCACCAATCTGCTGGGCCATTTGGACAAGGCACCTCCCCACCTGTTACTTTCCAGCAGTCGCATTTCTCATCCCCTTAACCAACAGAGAGTTCAACTTGGGGCTTAAACTCACCACCTGAGTCAGACACCAAAGGTTAGATACTTAACCTGAGCCACCCAGGGACCCCTGAACTAATTTTTTAATTGTACACAGTATCTATATGGGATATCACTGCAAAATAGGACCTGTCTCTTTCTTTCCCCTCTCATATAGTAAAGATCTACAGTATTCAAATAATATCATATTTTTACAAACAGGTATACAGATGTTCCTTAACTTACAATGGGGTAATGTCCTGGTTAACCCATTATAAGTTGAAAATATCGTAAGTTGAAAACGCATTTACTACACCTAACCTACCAAACATCATAGCTAGCCTAGCCTCCCTTAACCATGCTCAGAACACTTAGACTACAGTGGACAAAACCATTTAACACAAAGCCCATTTTATAATAAAGTCTTGGGTATGTCATGTAATTTATTGAATATTGTGCTAGAAATGAAAAACAGAATGGTTGTAAGTATATCAGTTGTTTACCCTGTGATTGTTGCTCGGAGCTGTAGCTCGCTGTTGCTATCCAGCAATGAGAGAGAGGGAGAGAGAGGAAGAGATTATCATTCTGCATATTGCTAGCCTGGGAAAAGATCAAAATCCAAAAATCAAAGTATGATTTCTACTGAATGTGTATCACTTTGGCACCATCATAAACTTGAAAAATTGTAAGTTGAACCATCATAAATTGGGGACTGTCTGTTCTGAATTTTCTCCAAAAAAAGGGGTGAGGCCAACTACAAAGAACCCTGTAGTTGTAGCTAGAACATCTTAGTACAAGTCTTAACTTCTCTACTTGCTAGCCCTGTGTCATTGAACAAGTTATTTAAAATTTCTGAGTTATCTTTTAACTCCTGTGAAATAAGGATATTAAGCCTGTGATGTTGTGATTTTTAATAAACACACGTTTGGGGTTTTATCCTCAGTTCCTGAAATTGCTTCAGAGCCATAAAGGTGAAATGGGTGTCTTGGTGTTCATAACAAGCCTCTTTCAACTATAATGGAGTTTATGTTAATGAGGTGACTTTGGAAAAGCCCTAAAGATGGGGGTGCTGGTTGCCAGGGGGAACAAACCATGAGTACAGGGTTAGAACTTTCAGTTTCACCTCCTGTTCTCTGGGGACAGGAGAGGAACTGGAGTTTGAATCAATTGCCAATGGCAAATGATTTGATCAATCATGCCTATGTAATGAAACCTCCCTAAAAACCCCAAAGGAAAGGATTCAGAGAGCTTCTGGGTGGGTGAGCCAGAATGCTACCTCAAGCCCCTGTGCTGGTCTCCAGAGTCCATAGGGATAGAAGCTCCTTTGTTTGGGACTTCACCCCATGTATCTCTTTTTCTAGCTGTTGATTTATGACCTTTAATATCCTTTGTAATAAACCAGGAATCTGGTGAGTAAACTGGTTTCCTGAGTTCTGTGATCCGCTCTAGCAAATTAAGTGAACCCAAGGAGGGGGTTGTGGGAACCTCTGATTTATAGCCAGTCAGTCAGAAGCACAAGTAACAACCTGGGTTTGCAACTGGCATCTCAGTGGAGGGCCGTCTTACGGGACGGAGCCCTTAACCTGTGGGATTCGATGCTATCTCTGGATAGCGTCAGAACTGACTTGAGCACCCAGCTCGCGTTTGAGAATTGCTTGGTGATGGGGAAGGGGGAAATCCCCACCACAATTTGGAGCAGAATTGTCCCCCTAACTCATGAAGTTATTTCGAAGCTCAAATAAGACCACTTACATGAAGATGCTCTACAAATATAAAAGGCATAAAACAAATATAAAATGATACTATTAATGTTGATATCAAGAGTTTATAAACATCCATATCTAAAACTGCCTCCAAAATAGGAAATGAGATAGGAATTGACTTCCAGAATAAAGTTTCTCCTTCTTTTCAGTTCATACCCATGACCTCTATAATAGGAATCTGAAACATCTACCTTGTGAACCTCCTTCTGGAAGCCCGGGTAGGAAATAGCCACAAAAGAGCATGCAATGATTGCTATGTACCTTTAGATACTCGTCAGGAGATGGAAACAATATTTAAGCTGGTAACACCATTTTCACTGAGTCCTCTTAATTAGCTCACACCAGGGGAGTGAACATAATCCACTCTCCCCATTTCCAGAGACTTCCAATGTGTCAGGAATCTATCTACTTTTATTACATGAATTGCTTTACAAATAAGCACAGTGTGAAGCATCAGTGCTTTATAAAAACTACATTAATGCACCAACTTGTTCAGAAGCCAAGAAGAGAATAAGAACACAGCCTAGAGAGAATTTAATGGGCCCAGCTTGAACTTTTTTCCAGCCAACACCATTGAACACCTGTTAACAATCATGAAGAAGTTATAGGGAATATTGAGGTCTAAGCACGCTGCTCTAAATTCCATACTCCAGCAGTGTTGATTTATTTTCTCTGAGGTTCCCATGGCTAAACTTCCTTACTAAAGGTTTATTCTTGAAAAACAAACAAACAAACAAACAAACAAACTCTCCCTACAAGACTTTCAGAGACATGTAGGATGGACTAAAACCAAAAAGTAACCAGCTCAATAAATTGAACTGTTACGAGTTGAGGAATTATATACTAATAAAAATCTCTTGCTTGGAAAGAGACACTATAAGCAAAGTTTAAAAAATGTCAAATGGGGGCACATGGGTGGCTCAGTGGGTTAAGCCTCTGCCTTCGGCTCAGGTCATGATCTCAGGGTCCTGGGATCAAACCTCACATCGGGCTCTCTGCTCAGCAGGGAGCGTGTTTCCTCCTCTCTCTCTGCCTGCCTCTCTGCCTACCTGTGATCTCTGTCTGTCAAATAAATAAACAATATCTTAAAAAAAAAAAAAACAGGGAACAAAAGTTCCATTAACCCTAAGAGAAAAATGGGCTACAGCTAAAAAAAAGAAAAAAAAAAAACCATTCTCAACCATAAGAAAAATGCAAATAAAAACTTTTACTGAGATATCATTTTTTAAATATCCAAATTTATATACAAAATATGCTTGTTATCCAATGTATAACAAAGTGGCCTGTTAGAAAGGCCTAAGGAGATAACACTCATATATGGCAATATCTAGGAAAATCACATATGAACTTATCCTTTATCCAAGAATCCCACATCTAGAAATCTATCCCAAAGACAACACAGCAACATTATGAACAAGATATGTGTACAACGGATTCATTACAAAGTTATTTGAAAAGAAAAATACTTAGGGGTGCCTGGGTGGCTCAGTCGTTAAGTGTCTGCCTTGGACTCAGGTCACGATCCCAGGGTCCTGGGACTGAGCCCCAGATCAGGCTCCCTGCCAGTGGGAAGCCTGCTTCTCCCTCTCCTACACCCCTGGCTTATGTTCCCTCTCTCTCTCTGTCTGTGTGTCAGATAAATAAATAAAATCTTTTTAAAAAGAAAGAAAGAAAAATACTTAATGGAAATCTATTGTGCATCATAAGAGGAATGACTGAATAAACTATGATCCAGTGGTTCTTAAATTTTAGGTGCATCAGAATCACCTGGACATCTTTTTAACACACACATTGCTGGGCCCCAACCCCAGGGTTTCTGATTCAGTAGGTCTGCAGTGGAGCCTGAAAATTTGCATTTTTGCCAAGTTTCCAAGGGATGGTTGGTGATGCTGCTGGTCCAGGAGCCACAGTTTGAGAACCACTGCCTAGTATGTCCAAACAATGGGATACTTCACATCTGTAAAAAGGATGGGTATCTCTATACATCAATATGGAGTCATCTTTGGGTTATAGTTTTTAGTGAAAATAGGCAAAATTTTTAAAAAGCTTGCTGCTATTAAAAGGATAGATAATAAAAATTTTTAAAGTGGTTATATCTATGGGAGAGTAAATGGAGTGGTATTAGACTTCTCAGTATAGATTTGTTTTATAAATTTGACTTTGGAAGAATGTAAATATTTTAGTTAATTATCAAGCACAATAAATTTTCAATACAATCTCTAAAAATAAAAAATGGTATGATCTTAATGGATCTAAATGTATTTCCAGTTGGTGGCAGAGCTATACAAAGAAATAATTCCAAATGACTTTAAAACAGTTATTTGAATGTACATCCCTAGTAGAATATGCCTGACAAGAAATGAAATAAAATTTCAGGGATGCCTGGTTGGTTGGTTGAGCATTGGACTCTTGGTTTTGGCCCAGGGCATGGTTTCAGGGTCATGAGATTGAGACCCCTGTAGGGCTCCCACACTCAGTGCAGAGTGTGCTTGAAATTCTCTTTCTCTCCCTTACCCTGACTCATGTGTGTACTCTCTCTAAAAATAAATAAATAAAATATTTTTAAAAAATGAAATAAAATTTCAAACTCTTCAGTAATCATATTGTTGGCAATAGTGTAGATATTGTTATTCAGAGACTGTTATATGTAATAAAGAAAATTAGTAATTAAGGGATATTTTAAGGTATTTTTAATTCTGCCATTCTCCATGTCCTTGATAAATAGGATCCTTGGCATGAGAGAAAGGAGACACAGCATTTCATAGAAGAGTTTCTATACAAGCATTATAATCTTGAATTTTAATTTGAAGTATCAGTATGAACCCATAGTTCACTTTATCTTTTAAGAAACAACACAAAATAAAACACATTTTTAAAATAAAACATTTCTTAGCTCTGTTCTCTAAAAAAGGCTACCCAAATTGTGACCTTTTTTTCTTACTTTTAAAAATATTTTAAAAATTTATTTATTTGACAGAGACAGACAGCGAGAAAGGGAATACAAACAGGGGAAGTGGGAGAGGGAGAAGCATGCTTCCTGCTGAGCAGGGAGCCCAATGCCTGGGATGCTGGAATCATGACCAGAGCTGAAGGCAGATGCTTAAGAACTGAGCCACCCAGGCATCCCAAATTGTAAGCTTTAAATACCATTTCCTACTAATAGGAAACAGGGCTCCTGGGAAAAAATGGTTGATTCCAGGTCAAAGTTAGGAAATGTATAAGATCTCAGAGAAATGTTCAAACACATCTGGGATCATATCAAGAGGACTCTAGCCAACTAGAGATTCCCACTAGTCAAAGACAAAATACCTTGAAGCTCAAAAGAATCACTATAAGGGATTGAAGGGCATCAGTTATACTTAAATCCATGAGTTCATAATAATGCTCATAAAGAAATAAAGAAAAAGGAGGAAAGAAAGAAAAAGAGGGCTGAAATGATCACCACTGGGACCTGCCAGTGAACCAACTTATTATAGGCTTCCCCCGCTTTCTGAAAGTAGAGCATTTCCTATGAAACTTTTTGTAAGCTGAAATGTCATACAGTGAACAATTACCATAATTTATAGGGAAAATCCTTGAGCATTCTAAGACTCACAAAAATAACCTCTCTCAGGCTGTCTGATACCTTAGGACACATCTTGCTAACCGATGCACAAAATAAATGGAGATAAAGCATACATGTCCAGACAAGAAAGCTACGGCAGCTTGATGCTGAGATGTTGAGTGCAGTTCCCGGGGAATGCGCTTGGGGGCGCCACTCTCGCTGCTGTGGAGCCCGCCGCTGCTGTAATCGCTTGCTGCAAAACAAATGCCTTTCTTCGTAAAAGCAGAAATCCTCAACAGATTTCTCTGAATTAGCAAAAACAGTACTTATATAAGTCATAAAAGCAAAGTGGTGTAATATGAATGTTCAAAACACAGTTTGAAAACTATTAAATAAAGAAGGATTCAAACACTCGTCCTGCCTTTTTTATAGAAACTGTACCCCTAGCTTACTAAGAAGAAGATGAAGGGAGAAATCTATTTATAAAAGTATTCTGCAATGAATTAGAATTAGAACAGCAGCATTTCAACCCATAATGAGTAATAGATTTGGTAGTGATCATCGCTAGCTGACAATATCACCAAAGTAGAGATCCCCAAATATTACGTACTCCTAATGAAATAACACACCATCGTATGAAGCAGTCTGCTAAAAAGCTGAACCTGATTCTGATTAAAACTCTGGATCCAACAACCAATTTACAGGACAAATAAACATGTATAACACTATAGGAATACAACAGCAAAATCCACACTGCAGGGAATTACCTGAGAAACAAATTGGTGTCTTCAACAAATTGCAAAGCAGAAAAGAAAGAAAATGAAGGTAGAATCTATATATCTTAAGATAGATCTCTTAAGACTTATCTACCAATTACAAGTGGGGAATCCTAATTCAAACAAACATTAAAAAAGAGATAACTAAAAATTTGATCACTGAAGGGCAATTTGATATTCAAGAATTACTATTAATGTTATATAGTGTGTTACGTTTATGGTTTATGGTTATGTTGATTATGTTTAAATAAGAGGAGTCTTCTTCTTTTGGGGCTGACATATTTATAAATGAAGTAATATCATGTCTGGAACTTGTTTCAAAACAATATGGGAGGGAAAAGTGAAAAGGATAGTGATGTGCTGATAAATGTTGGCTTGGGGGTGGTTTTCCAGGAGGCCTCATTTGTAGCATTTGTAACATCTCTGATTGTCCTGGTGTAAAATACTCACACCATGACAGATTTCAAGCTATCAAGCTGTGAGACAGAACTTGGTGTGGCAAAAAGTTGTTTACAATCCACTCTTGAAGAGGTATGAACTGATCCCAGCACACCACTGGAGAAGGTATACAGGTTAAAGAAGGCTGGCCAAGGGGTGGTAAGTTGCTCGCCCTAGGGGTGGGTACAAGCAACTTTGTTACCTTATCCTGTGTGTTTGAAATTCTCCATAACAAAACACCTTATTTATTTATTTATTTATTTATTTAAAGATTTTATTTATTTATTTGACAGAAGGAGAGAGATCACAAGTGAGCAGAGAGGCAGGCAGAGGGAGAAGGGGAAGCAGGCTCCCCGCTGAGCAGAGAGCCTGATGAGGGTCTCCATCCCAGGACCCTGAGATCATGACCTGAACTGAAGGCAGAGGTTTAACCCACACTGAGCCACCCAGGCGCCCAACAAAACACTTTAAAATGAAGTGATTCACTTTCCTTCTCTCAGAAAATGTGCAAAACAGACCACATTAGATACCAAAGGGAATAAGAAAACTCCGTAAGAGTTTTTTGTTGTTGTTGCTAAGTGCTGTTTTAGACTTAAATTGGCTCTTGGCCAATTTATTGAATTATCATCTGAATTAAGTAAAAGATTCTTGCTTTTTCTTAAATCACAGGGATGAAAGTGACAAAATATGTTGAAATATATATGTATATATATATATATGTACTAACGTGTGTGTGTTTGTGTATGTGTATCTTCAATTCTCCATGAAGCTTCGAAGTCCTTCCCTTAGAACATATACCTGATTTAGGCAATGATGACTATAGACTACTTTCACAGGCATTTCAATGTGAACTATGAAGAAAATAAATACAAAGTTTCCCAGCTAAAAATAACTTGGAATATCTTTATGATATTTTCCCAAGTAAAATAATACAGTAAAACTTATAAAAGTATAATTTCATAATACAAAAGTGTATTTGGGACATACTAAATGACACAACTTCATTGGAAAGTAAATTGCTCCTTTGTTCATAAATTCCAAGAACACTTCCCAAAAAACTCTATGATGTTTTATATTAAACTTAGCAGCATAAAACCTAGACTTTTAATCACATACATAATAATAATGACATTTATTTGACATTTACCATGTGCCAGAAAACTGTGCTAGGCATTTGACACAAGCTAACTAATTGAATTTCAATAACACCACGAGGCAGGTATTATTGTGATGCTCATTTTACAGATTAGGAAACAGAGAGAATAAGGTCACACTACTAGTAAAGGGTAGAGCCAGGATTTGAACCTAAGTAGCAAAACAGCTGGGCTCCTGAAGTTGAGCTGGAGACCCAGTCCTCATCAAGGAGAGAGACAAGTCATAGCCAGTTACATCGCCACTTACTCAGAGGCCAGTTGTGGCAGAGTGGAAAGCACTGGAGCAGAGGGGGTACTCCACCTTAAAATGGCTACATCACTCTGAGCAAGTTACTAAATCTCTTTGCATTTCAATTTCTCATTTATAAACTGCAGATCTTTAAGGGTTTTTTTCCAGGTCAAAAATTATAATGTAATCAAATCATGATTTTGATGGGTGATATTATTAGCACACATTTAGTAGTTTCAATATTCAAACATATTTCCCCAACTTTGTCTATAAGGAAGTATGTCCAAATTTTAAAAACCAGTTATCTCAGAGAGCTCTTCTGCAATATAGATCCTGCATTTACTGGACTTTATTTTGTCACTATTTCCCCCTAAAATGTTCCAATGCTCAATTCTAATCCAATATCTCTGATACTTAATTTTTTTAAATTGTTACCCAGACAAATAAACAAGAAAGCACTGTTGTAAACTGAGGCAGAATAACAAAAGGAATTCTAGACTGATGATGAGAAGTGGCCGGGAGAAAAGGTGGGTGTGTTGGTTACCCTGCCTGAAGGACACAAATGAACTTTGCCACCTGGTATTCATGTCCTGGAAAGTCTCTTCCAACATTGGATCAGATATGACCTAAGTGATCAATAATGTGATGCAGAAATTATAGGAAGAAAGAAAGGAAGGGAGGGAGGAAGGGAAGAAATAAGGAAGAAAGGGAAAAAGCAGAAAGAAAGAAAGCACTGTTTCTTTGGAAAGTTAAATCCAGGTTTATCAATTAACTTACATAGAGCCTTTATTTTATAATGCTATTGTCAGTCAGTTAATATTTTAATGTCTAGTTCCTAATTCCCCCCATTTTACAAAGTACATGGGCATCTGCATATACATTGGACCCTTTTGGTTGAGAGGGTTAGGATGCAGAGAAATTGTCATCACGAATTTATTTCAAATTTCCTGCCTGTCATTATCCAATTGCTACTTAGACAGATATTCTTAATAAACCCTGTGTATCAGAATACTTTCTACCACATTATTTACATTGAACTTTACAACCGAAAGGGCAGCTTTTCATTTTCTGCTGCAATTTTTAATTTCTATAGGTCTCTCTTTCCATTGTTCTTTTTTCTTTATATTCAACCACTCTCCTGAAAAGAACCTAATGCAACATTTTATATTGCTATTCCATCACCCACTGTATTAATCAAGATATTAAACATGCAATGAGCAATCCCACTCAAACCCCACTTGGAGCTTCACATATTATTACCATGACCTCGTTATCTACAGACCCTCAGCCAGTTTTCATTGACTCATTCCATTTGTGATTGCTCATGTTTAAGTCTAATCTGAGTTATTTAAAATTGCATGAGGAATTGGCAAATGATTTGATAATGTTCAAATATAACTGCTGTCCCATAAGGGAATGATTTCATAATTCTATCAAAACTGCAATTGGTTTTGTCAGAAGCAATTTGTCTTATAGAACCCATTGCTTACTCCAAATTACAATTCCCTCAGCTTTTAGGTATTTGCATTTTCTTTTAATATTTCTGACATTATGTGATGGTGCTGGGCTTAGATTAAAAAGATTTATTGCTATCCTTCATATTTAAATATGATGGGACACGATGTATAAAAACAGCTAAAAAAAAAAAAAAAACAAACCACAAGGTGATCTGCAAGACCTAACTGAGTGTTACACACAGAGGATATTTATCAAATATTCTCTTTGTATATTTGGTTTTGCTCTGAAGGCTGCATGGGATTTTGCTGGACTTGAGCCACCCAAATCTCCAATTATAGTATCTCAGCCTAATCTGCCTGCTATTGTCAATTCCTTATAATAATATACCGGGCTCCATTACCCACAGCAGGCTCTTTCCTGGGCCACCTGCTTTTAGGTGTAACATTTCGGCGGTATCTTGTGAATCACTGCTGCCATTCTTACCATTTCATTGTCATTACAATCACAGTCATCAGGCAACATATCTTGAACTTCTATATATGCTAGATTGGCACATATCACAGAGAAGTCTTATTCTCTGCTCTTGAAAGAAGATGAAATGGCAATATAGATTTTTCTTATCACTAACCTTGTTTTACTGATAACTACCATGTATTATTATGTGCCAGATACCATGTTAAGCAATCTATAAGCATTATTTTATTTAAACCTCGAGATAGGAACTTCTAGCTGCATTTTACAGATGACAAATTGAAATTCAGTGAGGGTAGGTAATTTGCTCAAAATCACAAATGCATTGATGGAGCCACCCTTTAATTCTTGGAAGATCTATAGAGACAGAGGGACTTCTGACCACAAGAGGACAGACAAAGGGAGCTGAAACCCATGTCACATTTATAGATTGTTAAGTATGAGGCAGGTTGGAGGCTCAGGGAAGGGAGGGAAAGCAGTCTCCTAAGTGGGTGGATGAAAAAAGAACAGGAGGGATACAGAAAAGAGTAACCTTGTTACAGAACTCTTCATTTCATTAATATGAAATACCCTCCTTGGTTTCATTTAATACTTTTCACCTTGAATTCATATTCATCTTATTTTAATGCAATAGCTGAATGAGCTGAGCTTAATACAATAGTTATAAAGCAAATTTATTCTTTCCCACCACTCCTTTTCACTAAACTTGCTCTATCAAACAATCTATTCCTTGTCTTTGGATAAATTCTTGGACAGGTCCCATAGTTCTTTGGATCACTCTTAGATAATATATGAATTATCTTTTTGTTGTGACATGCAGAAGACCAACCCAGTGTGATAATGAGAACTCCAAACTCCATTTTATGCAGTCTCTCCCTTACACAGGTTTGAATTTGCTCCAGTGTGGAAGTCTGCACCAGGGAAGAGGGATATGGTCAACTTCTCTCTCCTTTGCTCCCTCTTTCCACCAGGGCTGGGCCTGGAGTAAAGGGACAAGGTATTATCTGCTACTCTTGTGATCTAGATTTTCCAAGCTGACTCTTGGAAACAGTTTTGTGGATTTCTTAGAGATTTCCCCAGTAAAACATGCCATTGTTGATACCTTGACACCAGCTGGCTTTTTTCCCCACTTCTTTCTCAGCCCCAGGATTCCAATGGATTACCCTTCAACTAGGGGCCATCATACCTCTCAGCAGTCCATTTGAGGGAAGAGTCCTCTTCTAGACTACAGGCCAGCTCCCTCACCCTCTCCCCAATCCATGGGTTCATTTTTCCCAGGAAATACGCACCCTGCACCAGCCATATTGCCATTAACAACTGTGGCTTGCTCCCTAAGCAGCCTTGCTTTCTCTCCTTTGCTGTTTCAAGCCAATCTAGCCACAGCTTTTTATACAGCCCATATGCCCTCCTAACTCCAGGGACTCCAATCAAACTCTCCAAAGGAAGCCCTCTTCTCTTGACATGGGGTGAAGGGGAATCATACCCCTGCTTTGCCCATGACAGTGGAAGAAGCACAGAATTTCCAACAACTCTCTCCAATATACACCTTTCATCCCTGTATTCTTTTGGAGGCTAAATAAGAAGTCTTACCATTTCTTTCTTTTTTCTAAATTTCATTTATTTATTTGAGAGGGTGGGGGGAGAGAGAGAAAGAGAACAAAGGAGCAGGGAGGAGGGACAGAAGGAGAAGCAGACTCCCCACTGAGCAGGGAGCCCAGCTCAGGCTTGATCCCAGGACCTCAGGATCATGACCTGAGCCAAAGGCAGACACTTAACCAACTGAGCCACCCAGGTGTCCCAGTCTTACTATCTCTTAGCATGTCCCATTTGGAGAGTTTTGATACCTCACTTTAGACTGTGGGGTCCCCGGTACCCACTGCATTGTTTTTAGCATTTGGGCTCTCAGCCAAAACTGGGACACAGAAGTCATTTCAACATTCTCTTACATCGGTACTGCTATTCAGGTATTCTTTTTGTTAGTATTTGCTCATATATCTTCTCCCATCCTTTATTTTCAACTTCCCCATGTCATTTTGTTTTAGACACTTCTTATAAACAGTTGATTTTTTTTTAAAGATTTTATTCACCAATTTGACAGAAAGGGCAGGGGAGCCCAAACAGGAGGAGTGGCAGGCGGAGGGAGAGGGAGAAGCAAAGTCCTCGCCAAGGAGAGAGCCTGACATTGGACGGAATCCCAGGACCCTGGGATCATGACCAGAGCCAAAGGCAGGTGTTTAACTGACTGAGCCACCCAGGCACCCCTAAACAGCTGATTTTTTAACCCAATATATAAGTCTCTGAATTTTAATTAAGTACATTCAACTCATTCATAGTGTATTGAATTTATTTCTGCCATCTTATCTTTTTTGTTTCCCATACTTTCTGGTTGTTTCTTCTCCCTATCTCCTTTTCTTGGCTTTGGATGAACTGATTGAATTTTCTTTTTTTTTTCCTCAAATCATTTGAAAGTTGTACAGTTTATTTCTCTTTTAATGGTTTCCTTTATTTAAATATTAAAACTTTTTTCTAATAATATCTGGCATTAATTAGAATTTATATCTCTTAAACAATATGAGAATCACATATTGTGATTTTATTGCCCTCTACAGCTGACCAACCCTCCCTCCCATCATCCATGTTGATTTAAATCTTCTTGGATTTTGATTACAGATTGCTATTTTAACAACCTATGCCAGTTTCTAGGCTATCAGGCCAATGTTATGATGTCATTCTCCTAAACAGGCTCTTGAGCAAATGATCTTCATCTTTGTCTGGACTCCACACACTTTCTCTTTGCTTTGAAGAATTTCTAAAGCAAACTGGGACAGTTCTCATTGGGAGAGGCAGAGAGCAGAGTGGGAAAGCCTCTATGGCTAAGCCTTAGCTCCTGCTTTGCTCTCCATTACTCACTTGGATGGAGCATTTTTAACCTTCCATTGTTTCCTCACCTGCTTTCATCTTAACATGATCCTGACCGCTCTCTATCCAAGCCCCTATACCTCTACCCAATTCTTTATTTTACTTTATTCTTTATTTCACTTCTTAGCACTTGAAAGAAAAATACCAAAAATATACTCAATGATTTCAACTTAGGATCTGCGAAGGCAAGGAGTAAGCTGGTTTCATTGTAGCCATGAACAATTCTCATCCCCGCTCAATTTTATGAGATGCTAGCTTTGGTCATCATCTCCAGACAAAGTTGGAAGTCACTTGGTCTGTTGTCCTTTAAGACTCTGGATTCTTGGAGATCCTGCTTGTGTTGCTCCCCATGGTCAGGCAGAGCGGTAGCCTGATGGTCCGTTGTCATTGCTTCTTGGCTGATGATGAGAGAACGCTTCCAGCTCCCCAGCCTCAGGCTATGGCGCCCTCTAGTGGCCATCGACAGGCTACACCGTCCCCACTGAGTTCTAGCCCAGTGCCCTAGCCACATGCAGTGGCATTCCACCTTCTCGTGACATTGTGGTTATTCAAGAGCCTTCTCCTCAGTAGGAAGAGACTCAGAGAGGTTGGGCAGGTCTGCACCTCATGTGACGGGAGACTACACTACTACAGGTGAACACTAACAGTGGGTAACAGAGGATGCTTTTGCTATCTTAAAATGTTGGCCTTGCTTGAGTACAAGTCTGTGATCACTGAGCTTCTAGGACAAGGTTTGGGAAAAAATGGCTCATGGGTCAAATCCAGCCTACCTGTTTTTGTGCACCCACAGGCAAAGAATGCTTTTTATATTTTTAAATGGTTGAGAAAACAAAAATCAAAAGAATAACATTTCATATGAAAATTATATGAAATTAAAATTTTCAGGGGTACCCAGTTAAGCATCTGACTCGATTTTGGCTCAGGTCATGATCTTGGGGTCATGAGATGGGAGCCCTGTCTTCAGTTCTGTGCTCAACTGGGAGTCTGCTTGAGATTCTCTCCCTCTGCCCCTCCCCCAGCTCATGTGCCCTCTCTCTCTCTCAGATGAATAAATAAATCTTTAAAAACATCTTCCATTTCATAAATAAGGTTTTATCAGAATATGGACATATTCATTAATACATTGCCTACAGCTGTTTCCATGTCACATCAGCAGACTTGAATAGTTGTGACAGAGACCCTATGGCCCACAAAACAAAAAATATTTACTATCATCCCTTTACAGAAACGTTTGCTAACTTCTCTTCTAGAAGATCCGTGTGTTCTAGTTCATCACAGACTGCAGGGACCTGATTGAACAGGGTAAGAATGTCTATGGGAATTGCAGGGAATGCAGGGAAATATGCCTTGCAGGGAATGAAGGTGAATTTACATGGTGAAGGTCCTAACTGAAGATTTTAGATTTAATCCACTAGGCTATGAGGAGACTTTAAAGTTGGTGCCAGGAGTACCTGGTGGCTCAGTCAGTTAAGTGTCTGCCTTCGGCTCAGGTCATGATCTCAGGGTCCTGGGATCGAGTCCACACTGGGCTCCCCGCTCGGTGGAAAGTTTTCTTCTCCCTCTCCCTCTTCCCCTACTGTGTTCTCTCTCTCTCTCTCTCTCTCTCTCTCTCTCAAATAAATAAATAAATAAAATCTTTTAAAAAAAATTTAAAGTTGGTGACAGGATCAAACCAAGTACATTCTGAAGACTCAACAGGGCATGAGTGGTAAGAAGGACTGAATGAGAGGAGATTCTGAGGTAGGGAGGTCAGTGATGAGGAATAAGAGTTGAGGGCCTACAGTAAGGAGTGTTCAGGAAGAGGAAGAAGTGGTTACTGGTGGTGCCTTAGGTACCATTTCAGAGGGCAGCAGACAGGATGTCACCAAAGAGGTGGAGACAAAGAGGCCAAGGCCATCAGTAGGACAGAGTCAGGAAACACCAACAACATATATCCACAGGACACAGGAACATTTCTGAGGGTGACTTAGTTTTGCCAACTGGTATCATTCTTACCAATGCAGGTAGATTTACTCTTGCTTTCCACTAGCATTTTATTTTTTTTTAAGATTTTATTTATTTGCCAGAGAGAGAGAGAGAGAGTACATACAAGCAGGCAGAGAGGCAGGCAGAGGCAGCGAGAGAAGCAGGCTCCCCGCTGAGCAAGGAGCCCAATGCGGGACTCGATCCCAGGACCCCGGGATCATGACCCAAGCTGAAGTCAGTGGCTTAACCAACTGAGCCACCGAGGTATCCCTCCACTAGCATTTTAAAATACAACTTGGCACATAACAGATTATGGACATGGAAGAAAGAGATGGACACATAAAGTAAGTTTTGAGACTGATGGGTATCACTGTATAAATTCATGGGTAGAAATAGTTGGGGAATTCTCCAAGCTAATGTCTTTTTTCCTAATTCCTGTGAAGTAATAACATTTCTGCCCAGAAACCCCTGGGCTCCTTGCCGTGTGTTTCCATTAGATTGAAATTAATTGGTATAATCAGAGTTATTAAGAAGAAATCAGCATAATTTCCAAAGCAAAGAAGGCTATGTAATTATTCCTATAAAGTTATATCAGAAAATAAACTATTATTTCAGCCTTGAAAAGCTCTGTAAGCAAATCTGTTTACTGTAAGAAAGGGGAAAGCCATGAAGTTAGTATTTTTTAAAAGGAAGTGTATTGCAAAATGAAGAGAACTTTTCACATTACATGAACTTGGCATATAGTACTATCCACACCACTCAGAACTGATCTTCAGTTTGTGAATGTATTAGCAATTATAAGGTCAAAATTAAAATTTGAGTTTAAGACTTTGGTTAAGTGAAATGTAGTGGAAAGAACAGTTAATTTTTATCTTTTACATTTCCATTTCAGGGAGGAGAAATTTTTCTACAAGAACAGTTTAATGGCAGCAGAGGTTTTTGAAATAGATATAGGATGGGATTTTTTTTAGATGGAAATTCACTGTTGTAAAATAGTTACATAGGACAAATTTGAGAGTAAGCCCCCGAAATTTTGTATGTTTCCTTTTTCTCTTATCATCCTCAAATTTCTGTTACTCTTAGTTCTATGTGTAATTTCTATTACACAACTTAACTCTTTCAAAATAATTTTTAAAACGATGTTATATTTAAGAGTCTGTAAGATGGGAAGGCTGCCTGAGATTTTTAGCCACAAAAAAGTCAGTAATGCTACACTAGAAGCCATGATTAGGATCAAATTAAGACTTACAGAACACCTTGTCTACACAAATGTGAAAGAGTCCAAATGACTTAAAAATCATTATTTCAGAAGCAACTCTTAACAAAACATATGTACTACAGAAACGATACATTAAAAGAGGGAAAGAAAGAGCAATTTCAAAAGAATAAAAAACAAAAACAAAGCAGTGACCTATTCTTGGTGTTCTTTCTGCCCTGCCTCTCCCAGCACTGAATGATTCACATCCATTCTCCTTCCTCACAAAAGGCTGTCAAAACTTCTGGTTTCTGACTCCTGATGGTTATTGGTCCAGTTTGGCTATTGCTTAAAACACAATATTTTCTTTGGAGAAAAGCAGATAAGTAAATAATAAGTGCCAAGATAATCTATGGGAATTTGAGAGTACTCAGAAGAGAATTTTACCCAGACTACTATTTTAGAACAATATAATACACCTAAATAGAATTTAGTGTTCATACTTTGGAGTCAGAAGGTTTTATTCTGAGTTCTGTCACTTCCTAGTGCATCTGAATGAGTTAATTTCTCTAAGCCCAAGACTCATAATCTATATAGGAAAATACTATGATGTATTATATATTTGCTTGGCACGTGTAAATATACAACATATGTTAATGCTTGCTTTTATAAGATTATTTAGAGGAATAACTGAAGTAAAGCAATAATGCTTACCATGGTGTTTTGCATATAATAAATACAGAATAAATGTAATTTATTATTAGCTTCACTTTTCTGACAACCTCATTTATTTTTTTTAAAGATTTTTTATTTATTTATTTGTCAGAGAGAGAGAGAGAGAGAGAGAGCAAGCACAGGCAGACAGAGTGGCGGGCAGAGGCAGAGGGAGAAGCAGGCTCCCCGCTGAGCAAGGGGCCCGATGTGGGACTCGATTCCAGGACTCCGGGACCATGACCTGAGCCGAAGGCAGCCGCTTAACCAACTGAGCCACCCAGGCGTCCCTCTGACAACCTCATTTAAAGGGTAATGGTGAGGCAACTTGTTACTTCTGGATAAAAGAGTTTTGTCTCTAATTTTAATAATAGGCACTGCAGGGCCACCTCAGTGGCTCAGATGGTTAAGCATCTGCCTTCAGCTCAGGTCATGATCTCCAGGTCCTGGGATCAAGCCCCATGTTGGGCTCTCAGCTAGACAGGGAGTCTGCCTCTCTGCCTGCTGGTGCTCTCTCTGTCTCTCTCTCTCTCAAATGAATAAATAAAATCTTTAAAAAAAATAGGCACTATAATTTACTAAGTGTCTACTATATGTCAGGTGCCTTATATACAACATCTCACTTAATTGTCAAAGGATCTTGCTGAATAAGTAACTTTCCCAGAGTTTCACAGATGTTATTACTGTTAAATCTAAATAAATCCATATATATCTGGTTTCATAGCCCACATTCTCGGGCACAGATGGCAAGTAAATTTTGATTCAAATTTTAAGTTAATTTTAATTCAAATTTTAAGTTAAGAATACAAAAAAAGCTATCCAAGACTAGTGGGTAATATCAAAGGAACTTGAGATCTCTCTTGGGAGCCCTCTTACTGGCCGGATATAAGACGACTTCAGCATCAGAAACAATAATGGCTGCCTTAAGTTGAAACACACGAGATGTATTAAAAATTATGAGTTCACTTTAACCCTTTAATTTAAAAAAAGTTCATTTGGCATTTTTGGAGGCTGCTAGAGTACTAGCTCATTATTCTGGATATAAAAATGAATAAAAGGAAAGTATCAAGCATTTATCTTGCTTTCCCACCGTAAACCCTCTGGGTAAGATATGTGAATATCTGATGAATCCCAGGTGAGTGTAAAGGTCCTGAAAAGGCACATGCCTGCCATATTCAAGAAACAACAGAGAGGCTGTGTGGATGAATCCTAGTACGAGAGCCCAAGAGTACTGTAAGATGAGATCAGAAGGGAAACTGGGGTTGGAGTTGGTGTGTAAAGTTCTTAAGGTCTTTGTAAAGGCTTTAGTATTTACTTTGTGAAAAACCACAAGATTTTGAACAAAGAAGTGACATAATCTGACTTTTGGTTTAAGAGTCACTATGTTAGGGGCGCCTGGGTGGCTCAGTGGGTTAAAGCCTCTGCCTTCAGCTCAGGTCATGATCCCAGGGTCCTGGGATCGAGCCCCACATCGGGCTCTCTGCTCAGCAGGGAGCCTGCTTCCTCCTCTCTCTCCCTGCCTGCCTCTCTGCCTACTTCTGATCTCTGTCTGTCAAATAAATAAATAAAATCTTAAAAAAAAAAAAAGAGTCACTATGTTATATTGAGACTACATTGAAGGGGGAGCAAGAGTAAAATCAGGGAGACCAGGTAGGAAGTTATTATAATAATCTGATGTGAGGGGTGCCTGAGTGGCTCAGTTGGTTAGGTGTCTGTGTCATGATCCCAGGGTCCTGGGATGAGCTTCACGTCGGGCTCCCTGCTCAGCAGGAAGCCTACTTCTCCCTCTCCCTCTGCTGCTCCCCCTGCTTGTGCTCTCTCTCCATCAATTAAATAAATAAAATCTTTAAAAAAAATAATTCAATGTGAGACGATGGTGGCTTGAACCAAGATGGTAGCAGGGAAGAAGGTGAGGATAGTTGAATTCTAGATCTAACTTGAAGGTAGACAGGGCAGAAGTTGATGATGGATTGGATGTGGAAAATATGAGAAAGAGGAAAGACAAGGATGACTCCTGAGCTTTAGTTCTGAGTAAATGGACGTATGGTGTGCCTTTGATGGGATGGAGGAAACCACAGGAGGAGTGGGTTTGGGAAGGAGCTGGGGTGGGGAATAACAGGAGCTCAATTTGGATATCTGAAGTTTGTGAGGCTTATTATACATCCAAGTGAAATGAAAAATAGATATCTGGATTTATGTTCAGGAGAGATGTTCGGGCTAGAGAAAAAGTCAAGAAATTGTTTAAAAAAGAGAGCATGTCGGGGCGCCTGGGTGGCTCAGTGGGTCAAAGCCTCTGCCTTCGGCTCAGGTCATGATCCCAGTGTCCTGGGATCGAGCCCCGAATCGGGCTCTCTGCTCAGCGGGGAGTCTGCTTCCTCCTCTCTCTCTGCCTGCCTCTCTGCCTATTTGTGATCTCTGTTAAATAAATAAATAAAAATCTTAAAAAAAAATAAAAATAAAATAAAAAGAGAGCGTGTCATTTGTGTCAAATCCTGCAGAAAGGTAAGAAAGATGAGGACTAAAAACTGACCACTGGATTAAGCAACATGAAGGCCACTGATGACCCTGGTAAGGGTAGCTTCATGGGCACAGCAAGGCAAAAGTCTGATTGGAAAGAGGTCAAGATGAAATGAGAGACTCTGACAAGAGTCAAGGAATTCCTTTTGCCGAGTCTGCTTAAAAAAGAGGGACAGAAATGGGACACTAACTGGAAGGGGAGATGGGATCCAGAGGGAGTGTGTTTGTCTTGTCGGTTTGGTGTGGTTTGTCTTATATTTTTTTAATTGTAGAAATAACAGCATGTATTATTATATCCTCATGAAAAAGATATAGTAGAGAGGGGGAAAAATATCAGCATAGGAGAGGAAAATGGCTAAGGTGATGTCATGGAGCAGGTGAGGTGCTCATGGATGGGAAAGGCTGCTTAGCCAGACAGAAGCAGATGGTTTGACCATGATACTGGAAAGAAGGTAAGAAAGTAAGAGACCAGACATGGTGATACCAGTTTTAAGGGGCCTGGATGCATAAAAGGATGAGACTAAAGCTTCCTTCCAGATGCCTTCCAGAACCTCAAGCAACTACAAATTTCCCAAAAGCAGTATTGCTGTTCTAAAAGGCAGCACTGTCCTAGAACCAGAACCCTGCTGTCAGTTTTAGGCTGCTTCTGGACCTGGAACTTACAGGTCAAGGATACATGGCTCCCTGGAATCTGTGTCCACTCACCCTCCCACCCCAGAACACCCTCCAGGTGCATGAGACTCTAGAATTATCCTCACCTAAACAAACATCTTCCAGAATCTGCATATGCCTCTACCTCTTGTCTGTCCTGTTGAGAACAGAAGTGACTTCTTGGACCTATCCCCTCTTGAGATGACTTGGGTGACTTCTGGGAAGTGGGGAGGAAAAGAGCTTAGACAAGTGAGCTGGAGGGTCCATATACACCCTTTAATTACAGAACAGGGCCACAGAACTTCAATTGGCACCTTTTGCACAAGGAGTAGGGCCATAGAACTTCCACTGGGACCCTTTGCACCGGGATGGGTCTGCTGAAAGGAATAGCTGGTTATTCTTGATCAGGAAGACAATAAAATCTAGTGGTCTCAGTCATCTCTGAGAACAGAGGGTGCTATCCTATAGAGATCCAATTTTACAGTTGACAGTGAATTTTACAAATGACAGTGAAGCAGGAGAGACCATGTTATTTCTAATACCTAAGTCCAAGCCATCTGACTTAAATTCCTCACTAAAATGGGATAGGATAAAGGAAGAAGATCCTAGGAACCTTTGCTATAAGGTCCATCAATCTCTGGAAAGCCAGAAACAGGTTAAATGGGCCCCTGGGCAAAAATAACCCTAGGAATAGGTTTGCCAAATAAATTATACTATGGAATATTCATTATATTCTTATACTAAGAAATTATTCATTGTTTATCTGAAATTTAAATTTAACTGGACATCCTGTATTTTAATTTTCTACATCTAGCAGTCCTATCTAGAAGAGGCAGCAGGTCTGCTCTTGCTCATGCCTCAGCATTTTACCTACTCTGCTCCCATTATCTCTCCTATATTATTCACAAACATAAATAACAGCCCCAAAGGCAGACAGAGGAAGTGAATAAGGGGGAGACAGAGAGAAGAGAGACAAAGAGAAGGAGGAAAGAAAGGAAGGAAAGCCAAGAAAAGAAAAAAGAGACAGAAGAAAAAATACAGGGGGCTTTGTGTATGTGGCTCAGCTGGTTAAGCCTCTGACTCTTGATTTCAGCTCAGGTCATGGTATCAGATTCATGGGATCAAGCCCCACCTAGGAGTCCATGCTCTGCAGGGATTCAGCTTGGGATTTTCTCCTTCTCCCTCTGTTCCTCCCCCAACTTGCATGCACATGCTCTCTTTCTTTCCTGCCCCAACCAAAATAAATAAATAAATATTTTTAAAAAAAGAAAAAGGAGAAATACAAGGAAAGACAGAAGGCATGTATCTAAGAAACGAAAACAAAAGCAATTACAGGGAAACAGATTTTTTAAAGTTAAAGAAATAGCTTCAAAGAAACTACAAACACAACTTCACATTAAGAAGAGCTGAAAAAAAGAGGTAAAATAATTCAATGCTATATGATAGTGTTGTAATGCCTATAATGATCTGAATGACAGGAAGTGGAAGATGAAAGACATATAGGAAGCTGGACTGTCTTGTAAGTATAAAAGTAATGAGAAATATTTTCAACACGTAAAATTTTAGAAAATTCAGTATCAGTTAGCTTATATCATTCTTTAGCCTTAGACTATTCAAGACTGTGGGTTGAAGCCCAAACTCTATGGTTAGCCTTTATAAATTCCTTTATAATCTCTCTTCTACCTGCTTTTTCAATCTCTTCTACAGCCACTCATTCCAGAGTTCTTGCTCTACTGAACATCATGTTCAGTACTAAATCTTTCTTCATTGTTTTAAGTTCAAGAAATACTTACCAAACCCCTCTGATGTTGCAGGCCCTGTGCTAGGTAGGCACTGGGATATAGCAGTGCTGTCCTTAGGCTGCTTACTATCTAGTAGGGAAGTCTGATTCAGCAAGCAATTACAGGAAAGTGCACTTCAACATGGTAGCACAAGGAAACCCTGAACTCACCTCTGCCCAAGGACACAACAAATCCACAGCTACACATAGGACAAGGTTTTTTTGTTTGTTTGTTTGTTTTGTTTTTAAAGACCTGAAAACTAGCTTAACAGCTACTCCTTAACAAAGGATAAAAAGGCCACAATGAGACAGACAGGAGAGGCAGGGATGTGGTCTGGCAAAAACCCCAACCTCAGCACGGTGACCCACAAGTAGGAGAAATCTCACAAATACAGAGTATACTCCTGAAGAAAGAAGGTTTTGAGAACCACATCAGGTACCCCCAATCGTTGGGACCTGCACCAGAGAAGTGAGCCCCCAGAACATATGGCTTTGAAAATCACCATGGCTTATATCCAGGAGATCCAAAGGGGTGGAGCAAACTAAGAGTCCACTCCTAAAGATATTGTGCACAGACTCATTCCCCCGGGAACCCAGTGCAAAAGCAGCAATTTGAAAAACACTTGGACTGGGATGCCTGGGTGGCTCAGTCATTAAGCAGTTGCCTATGGCTCAGGTCATGATCCCAGGGCCCTGGGCTCGAGCCCTGCATCAGGCTCCCTGCTTAGCAGGAAGCCTACTTCTCCCTCTACCACTCTCCCTGCTTGTATCCCCCTCTCTTGCTATCTCTATCTCCCTGTCAATTAAATAAATAAAAATCTTTAAAAAAAAGAAAAAGAAAAACACTTAGACCATATGTAAAGAAGATTCTATGGCTAATTGTAAAGTATCTGCTGGAGGGGCAGAGGTCCATTGAAACTGTCCAGGGACAGAGGCCCTGAAGAACGCCATTTTTGTACTCTATCTCTACCTTGATAGTGCTTGCTCTGGCCCAACACCACCACCCCTGGTAGCTGTGCTCCACTAAACCTGGCAGATGGGCCTGCCCTAGCCAAGTGCCTCAAGCAAACCCACCCTGCATGTATAACGCAGTCTGGTACCCATGCGCCCAACTGAGGTCCTGCCCCACCAAAGCCAGCAAGTGGGTTTTCTCCAACTCAGGATTCCTTCAGAGTCCCACCAAAGCCATCAAGGGCATGTAGCCCAAACAGGGGTCACCCCTTGAATGCTGGCTCTGGTGCCAGGGGCCTTGCATTTCTGGGTCCCACATGACTGAAACAGAGTTATTGGCAGGCTGTAGTTCCCAGGGTACTGCAGAGACAACAAACAGAAATACATCCCGAGTCTTCCTGTGACCATTCTTGAAACACTGAGAGAGATAGCTGTTTTGCCTAATACATAGAAACAAACACAGAGAATCAAGCAAAATGGGGGAATGGAGGAATAAGTTTCAAATGAAAAAAGATAAAATCACAGGGAAAAAATGGGATAATTTACTTGATCAAAAATTCAAAGTAATGGTCATAAAGATGCTCATCAATCTCAGGAGAAGAATGGATAAATACTTGTATAAGATATAAGAAAGTACCAAACAGAAGTCACAGAGCTGAGGAACACAATAACCAAACTAAAAAATACTCTAATGGGGTTTAACAATAGGCTGAACAAAGCAGGAGAAAGGATCAATGACATGGAAGACAGGGCAATCAAACCCGCCCAAACAGAGCAGCAAAAAGAAAAATTAATTTTAAAAGTAAAGATAGCCCAAGAGAGCTATGGGAAAACATCCATAGGAAAAATATTCATATTATAGGAGACCCAGAAACACTTATTTGGAGAAATAATGGCTGAAAACTTCCCCAACCTGAGGAAAGAAACAGACATCTAGATCCAGGAAGCCCATAGAGTTCCAAATAAGATGAACCCAAGGAGATCCACATCAGGACACATAACAATTACAATTTTAAAAGTTAAAAATAAAGAGAATATGAAAAGCAGAAAGAGAAAAATAACATTTTACATACAAGGGAAAACCCCATAAGACTACCAGTAGATTTTCAGCAGAAACTTTGTTGGCCAAAAGTGGCACAATATATTCTGAGTGCTGAAGGCAAAACCCCCTAACCAAGAATACTCTTCCCCTCAAGGAAAAACTAAAGGAGTTCACCGCCACTAACCTGGCCCTTAAGAAATGTTAAAGGAATATCTATAAGCTGAAAAGAAGAGACACTAATTAGTAACAAGAAAATACATGAAAGGAAAAATCTCACTGGTAAAGGTAAATATATAATAATGATAGTGAATTAATCATTTATAAAGCTAGCATGAAGGTTAAAAGACAAAAGTAGTAAAAATAACTAAAATGACAACAGTTAAAGGATACACACAATTAAAAGATGTAAAATTTGACATCAAAAATATAAAATGTGGTGCGGGCAAGAGTAAAAATATAGTTTTGGAATGCATTCACATTTAACTTGCTATTGACTTAAAATTATAAGATTTATATATAGCTGATATATGTAAGCCATATAGTAACCACAAAGCAAAATCCTATAGTTGATACAAAAAATAATGCAAATGGAATCTGAATACAACAGTAAAAAAAGACATCAAACCAGAAGGGAAGAGAACAAGAGATAAAAAAAGATACAGAGAGCTACAACATAACAGCTAGAAAACAAGTAACAAAATGGCAATAAGCACATAACAAAATGGCTATCTATAATTACTTTATATGTAAATTGCTAAACACTCCAATCAAAAGAAAGAGTAGCTGAGTAGATAAAAAACACAAAATCCATCCATATATTGCCTACAAGAGACCTCAGAGGGAAAGTGAAAAGATATTTCATGCAAATGGAAACCAAAATAAAGCTGGAGTACCTGTACAGACAAAACAGACTATAAAATAAAGCCTGTAATAAAAGACAAAGATAGTCATTATGTAATGATAAAGAGTCTATCCAGGAAGAAGATATAACATTTATAAATATTTATGCACCCGACAGAGAAGCAGCAAAATATAAAAAGAGTTTTGTGAGGTGGGAAAAATGGGAAAAGGGGATCAAAAGGTATAAACTTTCACTTATTAAAAAAAAAGTCATGAGGATATAATGTATATAGCACAGTGACTAGAGTCCATAAGATTGTATTGCATATTATGTAAATTTAATGATAAGGGGGGATTTAGACATATTGTGGTAGTCATTTCATAACACATACAAATATTGAATCATTATTCTCAACAAAGGAATATAAAGGAAATATATAAAGGAAAGGTATGAAGGAAATATACCTCAATATAATAATGGCCATACATGACAAGTCTTTAAATTCAATGGTGACATACTGAAAGCTTATCCTCTAAGATCAGGAACAAGAGAAGGATGATCATTCTCACAACTTTTATTCAACATAGAATTGGAAGTCCTAGCCAAAGGAATTAGGCAAGAAGAAATAAAATTTACCAACATTGGAAAGAAAAGTAAAATTGTCACTATTTGTGGACAAAACATTTCGGTATATCTAGAAAACCCTAAAGACTCCTCCAAAAAACTGTTAGAATGAATAAATGAATTCAACAAAGTTGCAGAAGTTGAAATCAATACACAAAAATCTGTTGTATTTGTATACATTAACAATGAATTATCAGAAAAGGAAATTAAGAAAACAATCCTACTTGCAATTGCATCAAGAAGAATAAAATGCCTGTGAATGAATTTAAACAATAAAGTGAAGAGTTGTACACTGAAAATAACAGGACATTGATGAAAGAAACTAATAAATGGAAAGATATTCCATGCTCATGGACTAAAAGAATTCATCTTGTTAAAAATTGTGTATTACCAAAGGCTATATATAGATTTAGTGCAATCCCTGTAAAATCCCAATGGCGTTTTTCACAGAAATGCAACAAACAATCCCAAGATTTGTATGAAACCACAGAAGATCCTCAATAGCCAAAGGAATGATGAGAAATAAAAACAAAGCTGGAAGCATCATGTCCCCTGATTTCAAACTATATTACCAAGCTATAATAATCAAAACAGTATGGAACTGGCATTAAAAATAGACACATATGGGACGCCTGGGTGGCTCAGTTGGTTGGGCGGCTGCCTTCGGCTCAGGTCATGATCCCAGCGTCCTGGGATCGGGTCCCACATCGGGCTCCTTGCTCGGCAGGGAGCCTGCTTCTCTCTCTGTCTCTGCCTGCCACTCTGTCTGCCTGTGCTCGCTCTCTCTGACAAATAAATAAATAAAATCTTTAAAAAAAAAAGATAGACACATACATGAATGGAACAGAACAGAAAGCGCAGAAAAAACCCACACATATATGGTCAATTATTTTATAACAAAGGAGCCAAGAATATACAATGGGGAGAGCACACTCTCTTCAATAAATGGTGTTGGAGGGGCGCCTGGGTGGCTCAGTGGGTTAAAGCCTCTGCTTTTGGCTCAGGTCATGATCCCAGGTCCTGGGATCAAGCCCCACATTGGGCTATCTGCACAGCAGGGAGCCTGCTTCCTCCTCTCTCTCCCTGCCTGCCTCTCTGCCTACTGTGATCTCTGTCTGTCAAATAAATAAATAAAATCTTTTAAAAAAAATAAATGGTGTTGGAAAAACTGGACAGTCACATGCAAAACAATAAAACTGAGCCTTTTTTTTTTTCTTTTTGTTGTCTGATTGCCAAGGCTAGGACTTCTAGCACTATGATGAATAGCAGTGGTGATAGTGGACATCCCTGCCATGTTCCTGACCTTAAGGGAAAAGTTTTCAGTTTTTTCCCACTGAGAATTATATAAGGTGTGGGCTTTTCATATATGACTTTTATGATATTGAAGTATGTCTATCTTTTCACTGTGAATAGTTTTAATCAAGAAAGGATGCTGTACTTTCTGTCAAAAGCTCTTTCTGCATCTATTGAGAGGATCATAGGGGTTTTGTCCTTTCTTTTATTTATGTAATCTATTACATTGATTGATTTGCAGATATTGAACCACCCTTGCAGCCCAGGGATAAATACCACTTGCATGTGGTGGATAATCCTTTTAATGTACTATTGGATCCTATTGGCTAGTATTTGGGTGAGAATTTTTGCATCCATATATTGGTCCATAATTCTCCTTTTAAGTGGGGTCTTTGTCTGGTTTTGGGATCAAGGTAATGCTGGCCTCATAAAATGAGTTTGGAAATTTCCCCTCCATTTCTATTTTTTTGAAACAGCTTCTGAAGAATAGGTATTAATTTTTCTTTACATGTTTTGTAGAATTCCCCTAGGAAGCCATCCGACCCTGGATTCTTGTTCATTGGAGATTTTTTATTTCTGATTCAATTTCCCTGCTGGTAATAGGTCTATTCATGTTTTCTATTTCTTCCTGTTTCAGTTTTGGTAGTTTATATATTTCTAGGAATGCATCCATTTTGTCTAGATTGCTTAATTGGTTGGCATAGAGTTGCTCATAATATGTTCTTATAATTGTACTCCTTCGATGTTGGTTGTAATCTCTTCTCATTCATTCATGATTTTATTTGGGTCCTTTCTCTCTTCTTTTTGATAAGTCTGGCCAGGGGTTTATCAATCTTATTAGTTCTTTCAAAGAACAAGCTCCTAGTTTCGTTGATCTAGTCTACTGTTCTTTTAGTTTCTATTTCATTGATTTCTGCTCTAACCTTTATAACTTCTCTTCTCCTGCTGGGTTTAGGTTTTCTCTGCTATTCTTTCTCCAGCTCCTTTAGGTGTAATGTTAGGTTGCATTTTTGGGGATCCTTCTTATTTCTTGAGAAAGTCTTCTATTGCTATCCACTTCCCTCTTGGGACAACCTTTGCTGCATCCCAAAGGTTTTAAACAGTTGTGTTTTCATTTTCATTTGGTTCCATGAATTTTTAAAATTCTTCTTTAATTTCCTAGTTGACTTATTCAGTCTTTAGTAGGATATTCTTTGGCCTCCATGTATTTCAATTCTTTCCAAATTTCCTCTTGTGATTGAGTTCCAGTTTCAAAGCATTATGGCCCAAAAATATGCAAGGAATGATCCCAATCTTTTGGTACCAGTTGAGACCTAGGTTGTGACCCAGTGTCTGATCTATTCTGGAGAAAGTTCCATGTGCACTCAAGAAGAATGTGTATTCTGTTGCTTTAGGATGCAATGTTCTGAATATAACTGTGAAGTCCATCTGATCCAGTGTGTCATTCAAAGCCCCTCTTTCCTTATTGATCTGCTTAGATGATCTGTCCATTGCTGTGAATGTAGTGTTAAAGTCCCCTACCATTATTGTATTATTATTGATGTGTTTCTTTAATTTTATTATTAATTGGCTTATACAAATCACTGCTCCCATGTTAGGGGCATAAATATTTACAATTCTTAGATCTTCTTTTTGGATAGACTCTTTAATTATGATATAGTGTCCTTCCTCGTCTGTTATTAACAGTCTTTTGTTTAAAATCTAATTTGTCTGATATTAGGATGAGAGACAATATTTGCAAATGACAGATATCCAAAATCTCTGAAGAACTTATTAAACTCAACACCCAAAAAACAAATAATACAATCAAGAAATGAGCAGAAGACATGAACAGACATTTGACCAAAGAAGACATCCAAATGGCCAAAAGAACATGCAAAAATGCTCAACATCACTCGGCATCAGAGAAATACAAATCAAAACCACAATGAGATACCACCTCACACCAGTCAGGATGGTGAAAATTAGTAAGTCAGGAAATGATAGATGTTGGCAAGGATGCGGAGAAAAGGGAACCTTCTTACACTGTTGGTGGGAATGCAAGTTGCTACAGCCACTCTGGAAAACAGTATGGAGGTTCCTCAAAAAGTTGAAAATGGGGCTACCATATGACTCAGCAATCGCACTATTGGGAATTTACCCTAAAGATACAAATGTAGTGATCTGAAGGGGCACCTGCACCCCAATTTTTATAGAAGCAATGTCCGCAATAGCCAAACTATGGAAAGAGCTCAGATGTCCATTGACAGATGAATGGATAAAGAAGATGTGGTATACATATACAATGGAATAATACATGGCCATCAAAAAATGAAATCTTGGGACGCCTGGGTGGCTCAGTTGGTTAAGCACCTGCCTTTGGCTCAGGTCATGATCCCAGCGTCCTGGGATCGAGTCCCACATCGGGCTCCTTGCTTGGCGGGGAGCCTGCTTCTCTCCCTCTGCCTCCACTCGCTCGCTCTCTCTCTCTGACAAATAAATAAATAAAGAAAAGAAAAAAAAATGAAATCTTGGGGCGCCTGGGTGGCTCAGTGGGTTAAAGCCTCTGCCTTCAGCTCAGGTCATGATCCCAGGGTCCTGGGATCAAGCCCTTCGTCGGGCTCTCTGCTCAGCGGGGAGCCTGCTTACCCCTCCCCTCTCTCTGCCTGTCTCTCTGCCTACTTGTGATCTCTGTCTGTCAAATAAATAAATAAAATCTTTAAAAAAATGAAATCTTGCCATTTGCATCAACGTGGAGGGAACTAGAGAGTATTATGCTAAGCAAAATAAGTCAGTGAGAGAAAGACAATTATTATATGATCTCACTGGTGTGTGGAATTTAAGAAACAAAACAGAGAATCATAGGGGAAGAGAGGAATAAATGAAACAAGATGAAACCAGAGAGGGAGAGAAACCACAAAAGGCTCTTAATAACAGGAAACAAACTGACAGTTGCTGGAAGGGAGGGAGGTAGGAGGTTGGTGTAACTGAGTGATGGACTTTAAGGAGGGTAAGTGTTATAATGAGCACTGGGTATTATTTAAGACTGATGAATCACTGACCTCTACCTCAGAAACCAGTAATATGTTATATGTTAGTTAATTGAATGTAAATTTAAAAAATAATATGTATTTCATATTATGTAAATTTATATGGCAACAAAGGGAACTAGATTTATTGTAGTGATCACTTCTCAGTGTATACAAACACTGAATCATTATGTTGTACAACTGAAACCATGTTACATATCAATTATACTCCAATTAAAAAGAAACAAGCCATTACAAATAGGATGCAAGCCACAAATGGAGAAGTATAGTGTATTGTCTAGGATGCCAGGAAGACCTTCCTAAAAATATGGCATTTCAAATGAAGGATGAGTTAGAATTAACTGGGCAAACAGGGTAAAGGTGGGGTTTGGGACTTGGAAAGAACTGCAAGTAGAAGGAAAAGACACAGAGGTGAGGATGGGTATTTATATCTATGAGAAACTGAAAGAAATCCAGTGTAGCTAGAGTGTAGCAATCAAGAAAAGACTGGTATGAGATGTGGCTGCAGAGGAAGCAAAGGAAAGCAGACCAGCTGTATCTACAAGTCATGTGAACATCTTTGTGCAGGTGTCTATGGTCACAGCTTTTCCTGATTGTGTTCAGTAAGTGTTATTAATGATGAAGTCTACTACTACTGTTGAGGGCAAGGTTCTAAGCCCAGAACCCCCTATCACTGCAGAGTCTCTTCTGACTCAGTAGGCAGTCTCACTAGTGCTACTGATTTTTTAAAAGATTTTATTTACTTATATGACAGAGATCACAAGTAAACAGAGAGGCAGGCAGAGAGAGAGAGGAAGGGAAGCAGGCTCCCCGCTAAGCAGAGAGCCCAATGCGGGGCTTGATCCCAGGACCCTGGGATCATGACCTGAACCGAAGGCAGAGGCTTTAACCCACTGAGCCACCCAGGTGCCCCCCATGAATGCATTCTTATGTAAGTTCTATATATTCTTAAAAAATAGTTTTCATTTTAGAAGAGTTTTACATTACAAAATAGTAGCAAAAACAGAACATGATTTTCCATATGCTTCCTATATCCTTTCCCCTTTCGTTAACATATTAGTATGGTACATTTAATACAACTAATAAACCACTATTGACATATCATTATTAACTGAAGTCCATATCTTACCCTGATTTTCTTCATTTTTACCTAATGTTCTTTCCATGATCCCATCCAGGATATCATACTACATTTATTCATCATGCTTCCTCAGGCTCCTCTACAGAGTGACAGTTTCTCATACTTTCCTCATTTTTAATGATCTTCAGTTTTGAAAAGTACTAGTTATTATTTTGTAGAGTGTCTCTCAATATTGGGGTTTGTCTGGTTTTTTTTTTTTCTTCTCATGATTGGACTGGTGTTTAATGCCTTTTGGAAAGATCACAGATGTAAATAAAGTACTATTCTCATCACATCATATCAAGGGTACACACTATCAACATGACTTCTTACTGTTGCTATTGACCTTGACTATCTGGCTAAGGTAGTATTCACCAGGTGTCTCTACTGTGAAGTTACTCTTTTTTTCCTCCTTTTCATACTCTATTCTTTGGAAAGAAGTTACTAGATATACCCACCTCCATAACAACAAAATATCTATATAAATAATTTGGAATGTTTCTGTATAGAAAATGTATATATTCTCTCATATTTACTTATTTATTCAAACCTTCCCTAATATGGACTCATGGATATTTATTTTATACTTTGGGTTGTAATCCAATTCTACGTTATTTATTTTGTTGCTAAAATTGTTCCAGCTTTGGCCATTGGGAAGTCTTTCAATTGGCTTCTGTGTCCCTTTGACACACATTGTTGTAGTATTTATTTCTTTGAGAACTCCCTTACCTTTTGGAACTACAAAACACTACAGGAGCATCTGGTATATATGCATTGCCCCAGTTCTACTATCAGCCATTTCTCCAAGAAACCCTGGTTCCTATTGTTGAAGAATAGTATTAGAAACCAAGATCTGGGTGTTGGGTGTGTTCATTGTTACTAGGGTGTCATTGCTTCTTAGCCTTCTTAGAGGACAGAGAAAGGACAAAATGTGTGTAGTGGCCCACATTACATACAGACTTATAAATATTTCTTTATGTACCCGTATGTATTTATATGAAGTTAAACATGAGGTCATAGTGACGTCATATGTTCATGAGATACATCTTTACCAACTAGAGTACAGTGCTTATGTACATTTTTTTTTTTGCCTTTCGTCTTAGTTCCCACCCTTTACAAAGGGGACCACCCCCTACCCCAATTTTCTTTTCTGAGAGTGTGCATTCTATCCTGAGACTGCCCAACCTCCTAAATGCTATTTTAAAATTTACTACATTGAGGTTTACTCTGTGCTGTAGTTCTATGGGGTTTAACAAATACATAATGTCATATATTCACCATTAGAGTTGCATACAGAACATTTTCACCATAAAAAAATTCCTTGTACTTCACCTGTTCAACCCTCCCTCCTCCAAAAACCTTTGGCAACAACTGATCTGTTTACCATCTCTATAGGTTTGCCTTTTCCAAAATGTCAAATATATGGAATCATACAACATATAGCCTTTTCAGACATTTCTTTTTCTTAACAATATGCACTTATGATTCACACACATTTTGCATGGTTGATAGCACACTCCTTTTTATGTCTGAATATACCATAGTTTGTTTATGCATTCACTTATTGAAGAGTATATTGAATGCTCCCAATTTTTAGCAATTAGGAATAAACTTGCTTTAAACACTTGCATGGAAGCTTTTGTGTGGACATAATTTTTCAAATCAGTTTGGTAAATACTTAGGGAGCATTATTTCTGAATCATAAGATAAAACTATGCTTAGCTTTATATACTCTAACCTTTATTATTTCCTTATGCTTACTCTGGGTTTAATTTATTCTTCTTATTCTGGTTCATTAAGGTTGAAGGCTAGGTTGTTGATTTGAGATCCTCCTTCTTTTTTAATATATTCTTTAGAATTACTGAAATATACATCTGAAACTATGTTGGCTAATTGAATTTAAGTTAAAAAATACTTATATATTATATAATTATATATACATATAATTATAATTGTTTAAAACTAGAAATTTCCCTCTCAGCACTGTTTTTACTGTATTCTACAAATTTGGGTATGCTAATTTTTCTCCCTGCCCCCAGTTTTATTGAAATATAATTGATGTATAATGTGGTATAAGTTTAAGGTGCACAATATATTGATTTGATACGTTATATATTGCAGATTATATATAATCTGGCATCTCTATCAGATTACCCCCCATATGACCTTAATTATCCTCTCACTAAAAGTAAGCTTTTCTTTTTTATTAAGGGTTGCTCTATTTGTTGCAGGCTTTTGTTTAGATTCCAGAATCCCCTGAAAAGGTTTATGGTGACAGCTTTTTTTTGCCACTTACTCACTGCTTTTGTGGAGAGATGGACTTTTTGAGTTCCCTACTATGCCATTTTGCCGATCTCTCTCTTGCCTATTTTAAAATTGTTTTGTTCCCTTATTACTGCCTTTAAGGGTTCTTTATATATTATGGATATAGTCCTTTATCTGCTGTGTGATTTGCAAATCTTCTACCAGACAGTGATTTGTGTTTTCATCCTTCTAATAGGATCTTCTGCATTGCAAAAATTTTTTTAAAAGATTTTATTTATTTATTTGACACAGAGAGAGTAGGCAGAGAGGCAGGCAGAGAAAGAGGGGGAAGCAGGCTCCCTGCTGAGCAGAGAGCCCAATGCAGGGCTCGATCCCAGGACCCTGAGACCATAATTTGAGCTGAAGACAGAGGCTTAACCCTCTGAGCCACCCAGGCATACCTGCATAGCAAAATTTTTGAATTTTAATAGAGTCCAATATCCATGTGTTCTTTCATGGATCATGCTCTTGGTGTTGTACATAAAACCACATCACTGGGACACCTGGGTGGCTCAGTCAGTCCAACTCTTGATTTTAGCTCAGGTCATGATCCCAGCATCGTGAGAGCAAGCCCCGTGTTCGACTCTGTGCTGGGCAAGGAGTCTGCTTGAGATTCTCTCTCTCTTTGTCCTTCCCCCACCACTCACATTCTCTCCCTCTAAGAAAATAAATAAATAAATAAATAAATAAATAAATAAAATTTCATCACCAAACCCAGTCATGATTTTTCTCATGTTTTCTTCTATAAGTTTTACAGTTTTGCATTTCATATTTAGATCTATAATCTGTTTTGAATTAATTTTTGTGAAGGGTATAAAGTTGGTGTCTATGTTAATTTTTTGCATATGAATGTCCAATTTTATAAGCAATATTTATTGAAAAGGCTATTATTTCTCCATTTAATTGCTTTTGTAACCTTGTCAATAATCAGCTGACTATATTTGTGATATTCTATTTCTGGGTTCTCTATTCTGTTTCACTGAGTTATGTGTCTATTATTTTGCCAATGCCATCCTGCTTGATTACTGTGGCTTTATAGTAAGTATTAAAATATGGCAGTGTGAGTTCTCCAATTTTATTCTTCTTTTTCAGTTTTGTGTTGATTATTATATGTTCAGATCTGTATCTTTGACCTTAATTATCTTTTTTAAACACACCATAATAGAATACCTGCCAGGCATGGTGACCTTTAAAGTATGTAATATTAAGTCAATGTGTTTGAGAGAAAAGAATAGACATGTTCCAAGGATTCCTTGCTATGCAATCATGAAAAAAAAAAAGAACAGTGTGTTGAAAAGACATAAGAAAAGGCAGAAAATTTGTGAGGATTACTATTCTACACCACTGGAAAATGTAGTTATTAACACTATGATCCTAGATCCCCAAGTTGTAAACAATTACCAGTCAAAATATTTATTATTTCAATGTCTGAATTTGTGAACCTACTCACTATCACCAAAACCATTTATAACACTTTGGTCATGACACCTGGATCTAATTTTATTAGAATTAACATATAAAATCTTCCAAATAAGCCTATCCTTTAACAAGAGAATAACTAAGAGTGTTCGGATTTTTATTTAGAAGTAATGTCTGTGACAAAAAGCACATAAGAGACAATCTGTCATATTCCATACTAATTTTTCCAGTGAAGAAATTTTAAAGTGAATTTGTTGCTAAGATGTACGAATGCCCTATACATATTCCTGATGTCTCTGGAAAACTTGAGTAAATCTGAGAAAAAGAGCCAACATGACAGAAGATTCTTTTAAAGGACTATAAAAGGTTCTTAAGCTTAAGGGGCAATTCAAGGCTGCCACAGAATTATTGTTCCTGATTCCAAATTAGACCAAGTACTCATAATGATGGATTTTCAAACAAGCAAGAAAGCTCAGGAAATTTTATTTTTATAACCATTTAAAAAGAAACATAATGCTCATTTCTTCCCTTGAGTAATATAAATTTTAGTGTCTTCTCTTTAGTACTAAGTGTTTCAGAATCTTCAGGAAATGTTGAATGTTAGAACTAAAACAATATGATATTAAAATAATCAGTGGGGATTCTACTTGAAATAGCTTGGTCTCTACTTAAGGAAAACCATCTATCCAATATCATCCTCAGGAGACAATATGGCCAAATAGCATTATATACTAAATTATCTAACATCTCATTTTGTTGCTCCTCCAAAACCCTGGAACTCTTTGTTATAGGTTCTATAATGAGATAACTTTTTTCTGTTGGATGCTATTAAAATTTCCTTTGTGTTTTTTAGTTCGAAAGGACCAGTGTCAATGTTGGTGGTCTCTAAATTAAGACTGCATTTATTTTTAAATGTATTGCAAATGGAATGGGTCATTCTTCAGTTTTGTTTAACAAAGTTAGAATATATCTTTTCTTTAATAGGTATTAATATAAAACTCATTTTGAAACTGGCATATTGTGACTTATGGATAATAAATATTGGCTTGTCTTACCCCTTTGACACAATGTGTAAGCCAACATGAGCTCTACTTTATCCTCGTAGCAGTTGAGTGATGACATTTTAGTAGAGGTTCTTTTTTTTTTTTAAGATTTTATTTATTTATTTATTTGACAGACAGAGATCACAAGTAGGCAGAGAGGCAGGCAGAGAGAGGAGGAAGCGGGCTCCCTGCTAAGCAGAGAGCCCGACGTGGGGCTCGATCCCAGGACCCTGGGATCATGACCTGAGCTGAAGACAGAGGCTTTAACCCACTGAACCACCCACGCGCCCCAAGCAGAGGTTCTTTTATTTATTCACTTTATACATTCACTGATAACTTTAAGGCTACAAAAGAAAAGAACACCCTGCTGCTTCTCACTAATGGTAACAAGGGTTAAAAGGGCTTATGTGTTAAGATATTGAATAGATATTAATATAATATAGTGAAATTTCACTTGGTACCACAAATTATGTCACAGTTTTATTAAAGCCCAAAGTTTAGTTCCTAGTTGCTTCCTACTGGTGATACAGCATCTCAGATTCCTTCCAAAGTATCTCCTAAGTATTCCTATGATGTCTTGCTTGCCCTAAACTTTCACCATATTTGTTCTACTGGGCTACAAAAAACCCCCCTCTTACAGTTCCATCTAGCAAAGCAATTCTTTGCTGATAACTACTGTTGCTCTGTTGAGAACTGGTGGGAACTTAGCACCATCACATGCTGTTCCTTTGCATGTCACAGTCCCTCCTGGTGCCTTGCCAGGCACAGCAGTTCTCCAAAGACAACTACATTTAGCTCTCAAGGTACCCAAACGATACTGTTGTCCATAGCAGGGGTGGGCAGATAACTTCCTCAGATTTCTAACTTCAAGTGCAGTACCAAAGATATTTGGGACCCAGTGGGCTAAAGATTTTAATGAAACAATCCTTTTGGTTTCTACTTAAAGCCATTTAGTTTTTTTCCCCCTGGGACTCAGAAACATTTTCAGGGGGCTAGACCCAAACAGATTGAGTAATAATCACTGAACTCTACTCAGAATCCTTATTCTACCAGCAGAAACTATGGCCAGATCTAAAGCTGAGAATCTACCAAGTTTAATTAGAAAGAAGCATTAAAAAATTATTTTTTCTCACTAAATATACAGGGTATAAAATTTGAACTGAATATTGATGATATTTGAATTCAAATGTACAGAGAGATAATATTTGAATTTTAAATTATTTTATTTTTCACTCAAAAATTCTTTGTTATTCCTTCAGTTTTTTTCATCATTAAAATGACATCATAGTACTTCTGGTTTTCAGTCCAACATAGAAGCAGTGTAGAAGTCACCACTCAATGCTGATGAGTAAAAGCTGAACAAATTGAAAAAACAAAAACTCCTCTTATGACTGTCAGAGAGAAGTGAGGTCAAGAGGCAAATCCTGTTCCCCCAAATTGGAGAGACACACAGATGAATATAAAGAATTATAACTTACCTGAGCAGAAACCCACAAGCAGAAACCTCAAGGGGAGCCAGGGCCAAGATAGGAAAGCCTAAACTGAATTGAACTGTAGGACACACAGCTGGTGTTGCTGAAAATTGCTTGGTTGTGTGGGGGGAGTGTGGGGGGTAGTCCACATATCTGTTTTCAGAAGTGAAGTGCGGGAGTGTGGTGGGAGTGTGAGAGTAAAGAAAAACCAAGGATTGTTTTGTCCTAGACAACTACCAAAGGTGTAACATACATGTAATGGGAATATTGGAAGGAAGGAAGGGGGGTGAGGGAGGGAGGGAAGGAAAAAGGGAGAGTGGGAGAAGAAAAAAAAAGGGAAAAGGAAGGAAAAGAAAAAAATATGTGAAGTAATAATGACAGAACTTTCCCCACATTAATACTAGACACCAAACTCTACATCCAGAAAGCTCAGAGAACACTAAGCAGGAAAAGTGAGAAAGAAAAAAAAAACAACCCTACAAAAACAAACTATACTGAGGCATAGAAAAAAACTGTAGAAAATAAAAAATAAAGACAAGATCTTAAAAGAAGCCAGAGTTTAAAAACAACAACAACAACAACAACAACAACAAAACCTTATCTATAAAGGAGCAAAGATAAGAATCACACCCAAATTCTTAGAAACCATGCAAGCAAGAATACAGTGTGGAATGACATTAGCAAAATGGCCAAATAAGATGTGGCTCACTTGTAAGTTCCCAGCAACAATTTGGTATCCATTAATAGGAAAAAAAGTTCCATTGTCGGAGCTGCAGAATACATCACCATACACCAAAGGGCCTGCGAGGAGCATGACCTACCCCATTTCTTCAGTAGCAGACATACTGACCTAAGTCTTGGCTGTGGCCCCTCTGCTGGTCCATAAAGCAGCTCCAGTCCCTCTTGGCTATAGTCTGGAAGCCAGTCAAGAACACTGTCTTAGACAATCCCTGCAGAGCCTTTGTCCAGGAGTCTAGCAGAGAAGTTCTAGCACACTGCTGGAACAAAAAAAAAATACAAGTTTGGATACACTGGAGAGAGTAAGAAAAAGTGACTTTACTCGTACCACCCTTCATCTGAGGTGGCACAGCTCAGTGTCAAGAGAGAAGTAATCGGGGGCGCCTGGGTGGCTCAGTGGGTTAAAGCCTCTGCCTTCAGCTCAGGTCATGATCCCAGGATCCTGGGATCGAGTCCCGCATCTCTCTGCTCAGCAGGGAGCCTGCTTCTCCATCTTTCTCTGCCTGCCTCTCTGCCTACTTGTGATCTCTGTCTGTCAAATAAATAAATAAAATCTTAAAAAAAAAAAGAGAGAGAAGTAATCAGCTTGTGATTTCTCCTGCAGGGGAAAGTGAGTGTGTGTGACTGTGTGGGAACCCCCAGAGAGGTTCATATCTCTCTCACCCCACCCAAAGCAGTACTGAGTCTTGAGCTGCACAGCTGGCAGGTGGAAGGAGAGGCAGATAGAACTCTCTAATGGCATTAAAGGGACATGGATCCCACTAACAGCATCATGAACTCCATCAAGAAGCCTGCCACAAGCTCTTGGGGACACTGCCTGGAAATAACTCCAATGGCACACAGGTATCCCCAGCACTCAATCTGTCTCACCCACGTACCCCATTCTGTGGCTGGTTCCCTACATGCACTCTCAGAGTCAGTGAGAGTAATCTAGTGAATATACACAGAAAGCCAGACTGAATCCATGAGTCAAAGAGAGACTACAAATTTGAGCTTTAGCACTGTCCTTAGAAAGCAAAGGTAGGCTATTGGCATAAAGGTATGTTGCAGGACTGAGAGAAAGCAAAGAAGCTTAAGAATTCTGCCACAAGATGAAGCAAGAAATGTTCAGCAGACATATCTGTAAAAGATCTGAGAAAGCCTCAGAATCTGTAGCAAGGCTGATGGAAGATATTTCTCTCCCAAAGTCACCCAGCAAAGACGGAAGGAAGTGTGTGAAGACAACAATGCAAGACATCAAAGAACATGAAAAATCAAGAAAACATGACACAGTCAAATGATCATAAAAATCATTGTCACCAACCCTAAAAACACGGAGATCTGTGATTTACCCAATAAAGAATTCAAAATAGCTGTTTTAAGAAATCTCAATTAGCTACAAGAAAACAAAGAAAGAGAATTCAATGAAATTGGGAAAAGAATACATGCATAAAATGAAAAGGTTAGCAAAGAGATATAAATAAAGAGATATAAACAGAAAAAATTCTGGATCTGATTAATACAATGAATGAAATGAAAAATGCAATAGATTACATCAACATCAGAATGAATGAAATAGAAATCTGATTCAGAAGACAGGACCTTTATATTATCCAGAGGAGAATAAAGAAAAAAATGTAAAAAGAAATAAGAAAGAAAGAAATCCTATGTGATCGATGGGATAACATTGAAAGACCTAATCTGTGAATTACTGGGGTCCGAGAAAGAGATGCGGGCAGAGAACTTAAAGAAATAATGGCTGAGAACTTTCTACATCAGGGGAGAGATTTGGGCATCCAAGTTTGTGAAGCTCATAAACATGAGGAAGTTTATCACCACTAGAACTGCCTTACAAGAAATGCTGAAAGGAGTTTTTCAAGCTGAAATGAAAGGAAATTAATTAGTACCATGAAAACATGTGAAAATATACAACACATGGGTAAAGGTAAAGATTTAATCAAATTCAGAATACTTTATTATGGTGGTGTGTTAACCATTTAACTCTAATAAAACGGATTGAGCCCCACATTGGGCTCCCTGCTCAGTTGGGAAATCTGCTTCTTCCTCCGCTTCTGCTGCTCCCTCTGCTTGCGCTCTCTCACTCTCTGTCAAATAAATAAATAAAATATTTTTTTTTAAAGAGGTAAAAGCGAAGAACATTAAACTAATAAAAAATAAAAATACATATAGCTATTATACATTCTTAATGAATACATAATACACAAGAGATATATTGTGACATCAGAAACATAAAGAGAGAAGGAGTGAAAGTGGTGAGTTTTTTATGCAATCACAATTGCGTTTCCGCCACTATGGAGAACAGTATTGAAATTCCTCAAAAAGTTAAAAATAGAACTGTCCTAGGATTCATCAGTTCTTCTCCTGGGTATATATCTGAAGGAAATGAATTTACCATTTTGGAGAGATATCTGCATCTCTGTAATCATTGCAGCATTATTTACAATAGTCAAAACACGTATTTGTATTCAGAATATAATACCCAGAATGAATGCTCTGGCATTGTGTTAAACAAACTGATACACAGAGATCTCTCAGGAAAAAGTCTCATATCTCTGGAAAAGAGCTAAAGCTTTATATGATCAAAAGAAAAAATAAACTAAATGTGTTATAAAGATCTCAATTGATGTTAGATTGAGTAAAATTCATTCCTTGAGTTCTTCATGTGACAACATGATTAGATAGGCATCAGATAAGATAACTTAAAATTTGCTGCTAAGGAGTCCATAAATGGCCGTAAAATCATCTGACTTAAAAAAAAAATCTAGTCCTATTATTCTTAGTTTCCTTTTTTATCATGGAACTACTCTCAGTTGACTCTAATGACCCCACCATCCAAGGAAAAGAGATCAGTTACATAAAGCTTTAGAGTGTTATCATAAAAAGTGCTTCGTCCATTGTTTTAATAAATTCTCTTCTGGTTTTTGTAAATTTCTCTTCTGGTTTTGCTCTGATTATTTATAGTAGTTTCAGTAAATTCTCTTTGCATGAGGAAGATACTATACAATTTCCAACTGTAGTGATTCTAATCCTCTATAGAAAGAAACCCCAGTCTTCTTTTTAAACTCAATTTACTTACTTACTTATTTATTTATTTGCCAGAGAGAGAGAGAGCGCGCGCATGAGTGGGAGGAGGGGCAGGGGGAGAAACATGTTCCATGATGAGCAAAGACTCCGATGTGGGACTCAATCCCAGTACCCTAGGATCATGACCTGAGCTGAAGGCAGACACTTAACCTACTGAGCCACCCAGGTGTCCCGAAACCCCAGTCTTCTTTAACCTAGAAGGATTCTAGAATCAGTATTGAGATTGCTGTTTCTTCCTCTCTACTAATCCAGACAGGGGCTGGGGTCTGAGCTCACAAGAACTGATGAGAAATGTTACTTTTATCTTCAAGACATTATTTGCTAATATTCTGTATGGATAGTCACAAATCTAGACTTTTGAAGTTTTTTGAAAATGTGTTAGATGTGTATATGTTAACCCAAAAATCTGTTCAAGACACACTAAGAAAGCTATGTAGTAGTAAGTAGTTTGATTCCTTTTTTAAAAGGAAAAATCCTTTATATTTTAATATAACTGTGTGTGTGAGTTTAGAGATTGGTAAGAAGGGTGATAGACTATCTTGTTAATAATAGATATTTCCAAGTGGGTGGGAGTTGACTAGTAAAGAAAAAAGGGAGTAACTTTTCTTTTGCAGTTTGCAGAGGTCACTTAAGAGAATTTTTAAAACATCTTTTCAAAAGAAAAAAATTAAATAGAGAATTAGATGACTGAGTTAGCTCCTAAAACACTAATTCTTCTATAGATAACAGATAAACTTTGGACAATATACAAAAATTACTTGAAGATTCTGAAGAGAAAGTAAAAAACAACAGGCAGTTTTGGGAGGAAAATTAAAAAACTGGGAGGCGAGAGTGACACAAGGCATTTTACATTTTTGGGTGGAAGACAGTTTAGCCTGAGGTCAGGCCAAAGTTGTGGCACCATGCAGAGCTCCAATAATCTGTAGTCCTTCTGGCCTAAAGACGGAAAATACAGAGTTCAGGGCAACCTGCATCATTATAAGGTGAGAGTGGAACCTTAGAAAAGAAAGAACCAAAGAGAGATCCCTAAATTCTGTTTCCAAAATATAACCAAGTTTCCAGCTGACCCTTGAACTACAAACACACAGCAAATAGCTCAGGTATAAAAGAACTAAATTGAAATTTGAGCTGTCACCAAAAAGAGTTTTCTGTAAATTGCATGCTCAAACAAAAAGATCAGCACTCTTTGGAGGACTAAAACAGAAAACAAAATCTCCACAACATTAAATTCAAAATATTCAAGATACAATCCAAAATTATATGACATATAAAGGATCAGGAAACTGTGATTATCTTTCAAAGAAAAGATAATGAATGGAGGCTAATCTAAAGATGACTCAGATGTTGGTATTAGCAGACTGAAGCCAGCAGACAAGCACTTAATCAAGCTATTATAACTATGCTTAATGAGGTAAAGAAAAATACACTGTAATAAATTAAAAATAGAAAGGCTCAGAAGACAAAAATTATGAAAAGAACCAAAAAAAC